>WSYH01003378.1:45912-57663 GCA_036426205.1 Ascaphus truei
ACATTTGGCCTTCTCAAGACAAGGTTTAGGTGTCTCGATCGAACTGGAGGGACACTTCAATATAAGCCTCAAAAAGTGTCTGATATAATCATAGCATGTTGCATTTTGCACAATGTGGCACTCAGACATAATGTAGTTACAGACATAGGTGAGCCTTTGGAGGAGGATCATCCCATCAATGTACCAGCTGACAATGAACAAACAGCCAGAGGTGCAGAGACACGTCAGAATGTCATAAATAGTTTTTTTTCATGTAAGTTAATACATATATGTTCATATTAATACTTTAATATATTCATTATGTTATATTAAACAACAATTTTCCCAAAAACCATTCTCTTAGTAAACAGATGAATATGGGTCGCACACCTTTCTCTTCTCTGCTGTGTCTACAAAAGCATGTGGCACCGGTATGTCATTCATCCACAGGTTATATAATCCTTCTTATAATGTGAAGTTGTGTGTATGTTAATACAACAAGTGTGACAAATGAATAATGTCGTAACATTCAGTTGTTGATTAGGCAAACTCAATACACATAGTATGGCCATAGTCATTCCTTATTGCACAATGGTTACATACTGTACAATGTTATTGTAACACTGTGACATGTGCATCACTATGATGTCTACACCATTGTGCTTTTCATATTATATGTTAGCACATATACATGGTATTTCTTATGTAACCCCAAATACACACTTTGGTGTGTTACTTACGTTACAGAAGATGTCATGACAATGTTTGATCATTATATATACATATAGATTTTAATTTGGTATATGTCCTCAATGACTGCTCATGGTATGTATATGAACTGACATCTGTCATAAGATGTGACACCCTCTTATACGTATACTTATAGGATTTATCAACCCAACATATATGCAAAATAGATATTTTACAACATTTTGTTTCTGTATAATGTACATGCTTTTAGCTACACTTGATGGTTCATGTGCATTGTATTTCTCAAAAATTAGTTACATGACATCCCATTTAATGTATGTACCCTACCAAATTGCATTACTGTAATATAGTGGTGTGTGTAGAGAAGGGGATAAATGTTGCTATTATTTTGATGATGGGAGGTGATTAACCATGGATGCACATGAGTGATCATAGCACTCTATGCATGATTGCCTGTAAACACACCAATGCTTGTTACATCTTGTACTTAGCAATGTATGTGATTAGGTAGTGTATCAATTTATTATCTGGTTTTATGTAACCTTGTCACATGTGTATGTATAAGTCACACCTCAAGCTCGATACACAAGCCAATCTCAAGACCAATGCCATGCTGTGTTTAAAACACAGCTTTAGACCAGGTGGGGATGATGCAACCCACTCACAGACATGTTATATATATATATAATAATTTAAATAAAAAGTCACATTATTTATCATACCATTCGGGTGCTTGCAGCTGGACGGGGAACACCAACCGATCCCACATAGTATAAGAAAAGTAATCTGCAGAAACTCACGTGTAGAATAAACAGAATTTAATATTTAAAAACAAGGTCACATGCAGCTATCAGCCAACACCCAGAGCGAAGTACGTTCGACTCCTAGAGTCTTTCTAAGCTCCTGTGGGACTGCATCTGCGTCTGCCTTGGTACCAGAGAGTTTAATTGAGGCGCATGGAGTCCCAATCCGGAACATGACCCCCCGCAGACATTACCGTTGGCTGCACTATCATGTGTTTTAAATATTTTCAGATCTGCTCTGGAGACAGAAAGGCTCCTCTACATCTTTAGTCCGATTCACTAAATGAACCAAAGTGCCGCCGTTAGTAAATATTGATCTTATAATGTTGAATGACTATGTTAGTCCAAAAAGAAAAGGAAAAACAAATAGCTCATTTATTTCATTGTACAACCCTTCAACCAAGGATGTCTTTAAGAACACTTTTCTTGTAAAAAAAAAAACAGTATCTACCAGATGCATTGTTTATGTCAAAACAATCAATACGGTTTATTTGAAAGTCTTCTAGTGTTGACAGATCCTACCCCTTATGTCATTACATTAAATAGCTCGGCATTTCCGCAATTATATCTACCCAAAATGTTATTTTTACTTAAAAAGAATGTTGTATCAAAGTGTTATGTGTTTTATAGGATATAGTCCTGCTTCTATTTGGATTCAACAAGGCAAAGTTAGAGTGAATTAAAGCATTCAAAATTGAAATTGAATTGTGTAATTGCAAAATACCGCAACTGCTGGAATGATTCCTTTATTTTAAATACACATTGTTAATAAAATTGATTTGTCATTTTGTGATAAATTCATAAGCCTCTGTGAAAGGAATGCAATGTTCTTGTTTAAACAACTATAAACATTCATTGTTATTTTAAGCATATTGTTATAACAGCACATGAACCATAAAGGCACATAGATAATGCCATTCTTCAACAATGAACATGACATGCAAACACACAAAAATGTAATATTTAATATAAGAAATAACAGAATAGCCGTTCATTACAAGAAGAACAAGAAATGGTCCCATAATTTAACGATTTAAGATCTAAAAGGTAAATAACACACTAAAAGGACAATTCAATATTGAAAAAGGTATTAAATATAACTACATTTAAATGTTTAATGACATTGTACTAAAAAGTAGCATACACACCGTGAAAAAAAATCACAATATTTAATAATGGCAATATCAGATAGAGACAAGTAGAGACAAATCTGAGTGAAGACTAACATTAACCAGATCACGCAATCTAGGGATAAAGAGGAGTCCTGTGAAACATTTTAAAAGGGTTTATAAATGTAATGCCCTAAGGGAAAGACAAATAATAATGTTAAAATATACTAATTATTGGTGAGAGTAAGACATTGAAGAAAAGAAAAGGAGAATGATAAAAAAAAAAATTTGATAATGTTGTAATAACAAGTTGCATTGATTACAAAAAAACAGATGAAGATTGTTTTAATAAATTTCTGGTCACAAGTGAGGAGACAAGTGCTGGCAATTAAGAATTTTGGCTATTAGAAAACCGAGGAGAAAATGGATTATGTAGAGGGAGTGACAATTTTTCCAGTTAAAAAGGATGTTAATAAGTTGTAACCATCTTTCCCAACCCAATCTCCACATACGTGTATGTCACAGATATGGTCATTTTTATTGCAATCTGTATCATGGCAAGCACGAGACATGCACAATATCAAGATGGAGAAGTGGCTTAAATCAGTCCAAAAATAGGGCACTCCCGATATCATGGTAACAATCGCTGGTGCACGCAACGATAGTCCTGCGGGTGCAAATCCACAGGTAAAGTAGATCAAAATGAAAAAAGGGCATTCCACTAGTTTTCAAAATGATTTTTACATTTATTGCACAGCAGCAACGTTTTTGCCGCGTGCGCATGTTTGTCACGATGATGTGAGAGAAGATAAACAAACTACAAAAAAAAATGGCAAAAAGTAAATAAATATGATAATAAAATTGGAAAGATTAAAAAAAATGGGAGATGTGGGATAAAACAATGAGAATAAACTAAAAAATGCAAAAAAAATTAATATAAAATTAGTAATACAGTTAGGATGAAAAAAGGAATACAAATGGTGACAGTTGTGAAACTGGAAAAAATTGATAGTGGGACCCTGGGTGGTGGGCCGCAAGATCTAGTCAAAGATATAAGAGGGAATATTGGTGAGAGGTAACGGAGAGGGGAGGAGGGTGGTAGGATGGGTGGGTGTACACAAAGATGTGGGTACACGGGAAGCATAAAGGATGCACCAGGGAACATAATTCCATTGACAAATTTGTGAGTTGGTTTGTTATTCATTTATGTGAAGCCGTCAGGTCAGTCCCACATTAAGGCCCTGGGGCTCAAGTTCATTTATGTACAGTATCCACATGTTAACTGACAGCAAAGTTAACACATGGTATTTCCACCTGAGGGTTATAGTGAACAACCTATGGCTTTTAAGACAGCATGCCGCGGTAATGATTAGTTTATTGTGGAATATCTAAATGTTTTTGTTGATGGATAGTGCTTACAGTATCTAACCCGAGAAAGTAACACTGTTTACAGTTGTACTTTATGTGCTTATTCATACCAGTAGGTATGTAGTGTACAGTATGCGCTCGTGTTTCTTTTTTTATGTTTATTTTATATTTTTCACATGTATGGAAATTCGGCTGGTGTGATGAGATCACGGGAGAAAATTAAGAATGTCTACTGCAGAAGGTTAGGAATTTTGGATTAAAAGCATTATATGCCAGTATCTGAGTTCGAAGCAATCGACTAATAAGTATGTGGTTTGGCTGGAAGCTTGGGGATCGTGTTTGAGGAAAGTGCTGTACTGAATAGTTTGTTGCTGTAACGATGCCAAGTACCATATTCCCGATCCAACCACTTTTTTAAATTATTATTGCAGGTGTCGAGGTATCCCAAGATAAAGAATTGACCATGCATGTGCAGAGAATTTTGAGATGTGAGAAAAATTGAGGATGTCCATAGTTTGATGAAACATCTGTTGCCCCGGAAAGTTTTTTTTATCTATAGTATTCAGGGGGGAAGGGGACATTTTTATTCATGAAAACGATATCTCAAAATGACAAAGATCTATATTTGGATTTCTAGTAGCCCACTTTGATTTCAGTGTTTGGTAAAATGGTAACTGTATTTTAAATTACCCGGTCTCCTTTACCCATCATTAAAACAGGGAATATTGTTATGTGGTCTTCCAATGTCATGGATAAGTCACATTATCAAGAGGTCATTATAGATCAGACGAGAGCACACACTTTGGTTTAAACATTGTGGTTGTGTTGGGGGGTTGTGTTTTTTGGTTGCTTTGAATACGTACTTAAAAGCTAAACACACAAGAGTCAAGATAATGAAACACTTGGAATGCCCCAAATTCTTATGTGAACAAGCAAACAACAGGAATGTAATGGGTGCTGCAAGCAGAAAAAAACCCTAGTCAGGTGGTACGCATGTAGAGAAGGAAGCTTGGGCACACCAAAAGAAATGCAAAATTTATAAAAAGTTATATTTTAATGACTGATTACTGTAATCTCATTAAAATGAACTGGTTTTAAAAAGTATTGGCATTTCTGTTGGTGTGCTCAGCTGTCACCTTCTGAATTACCGTACTTCACAATTTGTCATTCGTTTCCAAGACAATGACCCAAACACAGTGCATAAGCGACATTCATTACAGTAAGTCCATGGATAAACTGGGCCAGAACACCTCAGAGAAATAACGTTCATGGGCACTAACTAAACTATTAATGTATAAAGGTACTGCAGTACTGTGGCTGTGTGTGTGTTGTTTTTTTCTTTCTGGTAATAACCAGTACTATATTTGTCTCTATGGGGCCTCATGCAGTACAGCGGTCGATAAAGCATTTTTGCCATAATTCCCGTCAATTTGCTTTGAGATTCAGATAAGCGCCGATAAGTGTATATTTTTCGCCATGTTTCTGTGACGATGAATTTTTTTTCGCCGTTCGCTGCCGAAAGCTGTTTTTCGCACCTTTCGGCAACTTTTAAAACTCGGCTGTATTCAAGTCACCAAAATCACGCTTATCGAGTGCTGATCGCACTAACCAAAATGGAGAGTTTCTTTGCAATGTGGTCCGCCAAAACTAAAGATGGCACGTTTGGAGGGAGAACGATCGCTTACGGTTGCGAAAGCGGACGTAGAAAAAAATAATTATATGGACATCATGGAGGCAATGAGCCGGGTACTTATAACATTTACAGTGACTGTTTAATTCCATTGCTCACAATACAAATGGTTAGCATTACAGTGTGGGGGGCATTACTGATTTGTTGTCCACACCTGACGTGTATTAAGTTGCATAACATTGTACTTTTATATTGTTCTCATTATTTGCCTCTCACAATTCACTCATCATGTGATGTATGTGTCAAGGGAAAATCCTATACTAACTTCTTAAGAGTCAGCTCAATCCTTAATCACACATTTTACTGAACTGAGCGACAATTTTTATATGGATGTTACAACATGTCACACATCTAACATCCAATCCACCGTAATTAATGTGTGCTTTCATTAGTACAATGCTTGTATGTGTAACACATCATCAAATGTTCATGTACAGTCTTTCTTCTCGTGTTACATATGACTTTGGGTCCTCCCCTTTTTGATGACTCCGCTACTCTGGACACCTCAATCACAGTTGCATGTTTTACAATGTAACTTTGCATTTACAAGCAATTCCATCTAACTTATACACAATTTCTACAATAGTTTACTACTCATTGTTACACTTTTCAAACTGATTCAATAGCAACTATCCTCATGACATAAATGTATGCATATGCACACGAGAATTCATTTTTGTGAACATGTGACACTAAACATGGCAAATATTAGGACCATGTTTGCTTGCAAACTTTTCTCTACGTCAATCTCATGCCTTTTTTAGCATAATTACATGACTGAGTGTTGGCGTAGAATGTGACATGATTTACACATTACACTAATCATTTACAATGATATGCTGTACAAAGATTCACGTTACAACTCATTGTCCAAATATCACGATTGGCTGCTGAATACACGAATAATACTTACTTTGAACAAATTGGATCAGCTGGGGGCAAGTACTTTAACCATGTTAATATCACGTAGCATTTTACAATGTCACCTGACATCAATCACATACTACTTAAAGGACGCCCATTACCTGATCCATTCACAGCTATGGTTTCAAAATGATGCGATTGTATTAGGAGACGGAGTAAAGAACATTGCTTTGCGCGAGTGGCTGCTGTGAACAGAATGACATAGTGCAAGGGAGGAAGAGCCAGGGACGTGACAGGGACAGGTAATCGCACACGGACACGACAGGGACAGGGCGGAGGGACAGGAGAGGGAATAGGGATCGAGTGAGAAGACAGAGGAGACAATTGTGTCGTCCCGCGGAGTGTGACCGGGAAAGAGAGAACCTGTAATGGGTAAAATAAGTGCGGAGGAGATAGTAAGTCGCTATCGTTTGAGTTCAGGAGCATCTTATCTCTTTATGAGAGAATAAGGAGGAGGAGATTTTAGATTTTGTGACAGCCCAGAGGTGCTTAGTCCCTGGGCTTTTAAAATGCGGTGCTCATTACATTATTCTTGCTTTCCGCGTCATTCCAGAACAAACGTGGGCATAGTGGGCGGGGGGGTTCCGCAATCTACCATTCTCGCGTGGCCTTTACACAGTTCTCTATGCCTCATAGACGCGCTAGGGAATTATATGTATTTTCACTAAATAGCAGAGCACAGTGGTCGGAATAGGAATGGCTTGTAGCCATAGCCGGGATACCATGATGTGATGGGTGCCAACGATTGAACCCATGTTACTTTGATTCCGCCTAGTCAGAGTAGCATGCTGACCTACAGGACCGTAAGCACTACATTCCCATGAATATACAGGTGGTATGCGATTGCCCACGAGAAGATTATGCATTGTGGGCCAAATTCCTGGTTCCAGTACGATTCCTCTATCTGAGGAACCTCATCAGTCTTCCATGCAGTATCGAAGAAGGCTATTTTGGAACCTGGTTTGCTGCTGGGTGAGTACATATGTATGATTTGTAACACTAAACTATTCTTTTTCTAGGAATTATTATATGTAATAATGTTTATCACTAATGTTACCTATGTGTGCTACATTGATTATAGGTGCTCAGGCTACGGACATTGGCCGCTGCCTCTTACCCCGTGCTAAACCTCAAACTGAAGCGAAGAGGAGAAGTACAATGCTGCCCTATTTCAGCCGCGATCCATTATAGAGAGGGACATTTGGCCTCTCAGACCATGTTAGGTGTCTCGATCGAACGTGAGAGGACACTTCAATATAAGCCTCAAAAAGTGTCTGATATAATCATGCATGTTGCTTTGCCAATGTGGCCACTCAGACTAATGTAGTTACAGACAGAGTGTGAGCCTTTGGAGGAGGATAATCCCATCAATGTACCAGCGAACAATGAACAAAAGCCAGAGGTGCAGGAGACACGTCAGAATGTCATAAATGTTTTTTTTCATGTAAGTAATACATAATGTTCATTCTATTATATATTTAATATATTCATTAGTTTATTTAAACAAACATTTTCCAACAAACCATTCTCTTATTAAACAGATAGAGAATATGGGATCCGCACACCTTTCTCTTCTTGCTGGTGTCTACAAAAGAGTGGCACCCGGTTGGTCATTCATTCACAGGCTTATATAATCCTCTTAATAACTGTGTGTTGTGTTAATGTTAAACAACAAGTGTGACAAATGAAATAATGCGTAAATTTGTTGTGTTGATTAGCAAAACTAATAACATAGTATGGCCATAGGCAGTCCTATTGCACACATGGTTTTACTACTGTACAATGTTAGTTGTAACACTGTGACATGTGCATCACTATGATGTCTTACACATTGGCTTTTTCATATTATATGGTTGAGCACATATCATTGGGTATTTCGTTATGGAACCCCAAATACACACTTGGTGTGTTACTACGTGATACAGAAGAGGTTCAGGACAATGTTTGATCAGGTAGATAACAGTATAGGGGATAAGGGGGGGTGGATTGCCGTCAATGACTGCTCATGGGGTATATGTAATGGACGCGGGGCAAAGGGGTAACACCATCAAATGAAGAGGTTGACATCAACTCCTCCTTACCTACGTTTTATAGGGATTTATCAACCCAACATATATGCAAAATAGATATTTAAAATTTTGTTTCTGTATAATGGTACCATGATTTGAGCACAACTGATGGTTCATGTGCATTGGTATTCTCCAAAAATTAGTTTCAGGACATCCATTTAATGTATGTTACCTAACCAAATTGCATTACTGTAATATAGTGTGTGTTAGAGGGGGATAAATGTGTGCTATTATTTGATTGATGGGAGGTGATTAACCATGGGATGACACAGAGTGATCATAGCACTATATGCCTGATGCCTGTAAACACACCAATGGCTTGTTACATCTTGGACTTAGCATGTCTTTGATAGGTATTGGTATCAAAAAATTTTTTTTTTTTATTATATCTGGTTTTATGTAACCTTGTCACATGTGTATGTATAAGTCACACATGTGTTGTTTTGACCTACATGTAACAACTGTAAAAATGTTAACGTCATGACAAACATTTCTATTATTTATTAGCACATTGTCATAATTCATTACACCTAATGACAATGTTGTTAATATAGTTGTAATGTCATTCACGTAACTTAAACAATATTATGATGATCATTTAGAAATAATGTCTAAATATTCACGTTCATCACGTGCACAATAGCATACACACATTTTTCAGTACCACTGTTTTTGTGTATCTCCATTAGTGTATGATGCATGTTTAGCAACATCAAATGATACCATCAGTATTAATATGTTACTTTATATGATCAGACTCACTTTACTCTGTATGTGTGTAACGTTCACTAAACACACACAACTATATTTACTTGTGTTTATCAAATATACAGAGTAAATTTCATGTATACATGATGTGTAGCGATTATTCATAACATCATGCATTATAGGTGAGCACTATAACTTGGTTCTACAATTATATTTCCCAATTACAAACCATTTACTACAAAATCCCTATATAACTTGTGTACGTTCACATATAATGGCTATGTGGTTTTATGTACTGTACCATTAACATAGTTAATACAGTCATACGTCCCATTATACAATATAGTACACAAATGTGTTTGCTGTGTGGGAATGGTTGTTATATATTTTACAGACCATTACATATAACATTATAAGTAAATCAAGGATACACATAAAATCAGAAAACTGCAGTGGTTAGCAACATCATTATGTTAATTACGTGGTTATTAAATATATGCATAACCGGTTCACATTATGTATTGTTAGTTAATATGCGCAGCAAACATTATAAAAATCACATTATGTATTGTTAGTTAATATGCGCAGCAAACATTATAAAAAGTGTTGCATATGTAGTATATTAGTTGGTGGCTCCTCCTCACAACGCACTGCACGATTGTGTGGACTAAGTGTTAGCGCATGCGCTAAACAATGTGTACGCTGTGCGTTTTATACATGTCCCTCCATGTTCTTAGTAGCATTAAGCATATGATATGTATAAGAAATCCAAAGTTCGCTAAACTACATTACTTCTACACACGTACTTGTAGAAATGTTTTTAACCGACGTGTGTGGACGGAACCAACGTCCGATCAGGCAATGAGCGAATAAAAGACGTGTGACGTAATGTTAAGGCAACGTGAACTACACGCAAACACTCCTCCCACTTAATTAACATTGGCCTACCACGCTGTGCACGGCCACACACAGACGCGCGCGCATGACACAGTGCACAGACCGGAACAATAACAAATGCCCACAGCCAATAAGGTTTCACGCGGGCACGTCGTTTGGGGGCGGCCCTTACATCCGTCAACCTTTTTAAGGACGGCTTGGGACATGACAAGTGTCCCACGTCATATGTGGCGGACCCTCTTTTTTTTAGATGTTGCATGATAAACAATGAGGTGTGTGTGTTGCAGTTATGGTAACATGTTGCAATGATATGTTGTAAGAGATAGTAAACTAGGTATATGTATTCCGTTAGCAATGTGTACTAATGCTTGTTGATGTAATATATTGTATTATGTAAAAATGTGTTAGTACACGCTATATGTTAGGCAGTCTGCAATTTTGGTGCAGATACAAAAATTTAAACTTATCACGGTGAGTCAACGCATAACAATTTTTGTATTTACCATTCTTAACATCAGGTTCTAAAAATAAATGAACAGATGATGACATGGCATGCACATTTTGCTGATTTACTATATAATGATAGTTGTTATGACAATGTAACAACTAACATATTTCCTATCATTTTATGTTGTAACATTAAAAAGTACCTTGACGTAATAACTATGTTTCGTCTCAGTGTGAAATATGAATGAATGAAAGGTTGGTCAAATCTCACAACAATGATACTGTATGATAGTTTACATCACACACAATACATTATTTATTTCAACACTTCATTTTAAGTACCAATAAGTGATCTGATTGACATTAGATGTCAAAGTCATTTATTTAACATTAAAACATAACATATATAAATTAACATATTAGATGTCCTGCACCTCATACACTCCCCTTCCAAGTTAGATGAACTGGATGTCCCAGGTGAAGAGACGTTTTCAGTCTTAGGTGACACATGACCTCCAGGAGCAACTATATAGAACAATAACATAAGTTGTTAATTGACATGTGTACATAATGAACATTGCGTTTGTGTACTGTATCTTGAGTATTTATGCCTAACTAACAGCATCACTTAATGAAATCCACTGCAGCAAAGGATTGTGGGAAATGACATGCAAATGAGCACTCATTGCGACGATATATATACATTTGTGCTTTTAGTAGGACACCGAAATATAACTATATATTGATAGATAGATAGATATATTGAGAGAAACATATATACATATATATATATGTAGGTATGCTAAAATTGGGAAGAAAGTATAAGTAGCAGCGGAAATAAACAAAAGAACTTTAACCTACGACACGCCTAGTACAGTAACATTTGTCACCTGGTGGAAATTCAGAGGAATAAATTCCGATGTCTCTGTCACCGGCCAAAACCTCCACGACGACGGGAAGAATTTTTTGTCGCAGCTGCTCCTCCAATGTTGTTAAGATGCCACCTCCAGTGCCAGAAGCATGCACGCGTTGTGCTTGTATTTTTT
>WSYH01003378.1:57907-68409 GCA_036426205.1 Ascaphus truei
TTATCTGTGTAGCACATGAGCATTTACTTGTAAACATAGACATGTAAGGAAGCTTGCATGAATATTGTATGAAGTGTGCAGCAATTGAAGGACTGAGTGTTCTTGTCGTTGTAAATCTTGATCAAGATATGTTTGTAAAGTAAGTAACATTGCTAGATATTATGGACCAATATTTTGATATGAAGACACCTCACATGACGTAGGATAATATGTATTTGATGAATGAATGCAAAGGTTGACTTACCTACTAAATGTCCATACAGACGGTCATAGTGCTCGAGAATCCCAGTGACAAGAGCTGTGTTTTTGTTGTCATTGAAGCGAGGATTACGTTGTTGCTCCACACGTTTCTTCCGAGCACGTTTAGCCACAGCACTTGGCTGGTGCTGACTGGATTCTCCTTCTTCCAATGGAAGAGACTCCAAAAGCGTGCCACCAGCAACAACACCACCACCAGACACCCCATCAGCAACTGAGCCACCAGCAGCACTCACACTCACATCAATAGCACTCGCACTCCCAGCAATAGCACTCACACTCCCAGCAACAGCACTCGCACTCCCAGCAACAGCACTCGCACTCCCAGCAACATCACTCCCCTGAACCCTACGTTCATTCCGACGCGTACTCGCACGACTAGCACTACCACTCACACCAGCATCACTCTTCCCACGCTTTGCGGCCATACCTCTAGCATTCACAAAAAACAGAAAAGAAATGTAAAGCCAATCACACTAAACACTTACACATACAAAACAAGACAAAGATGTAAACAAAACAACAAAGGACAAAGCACTCACAATACACAACAAGTCTCTCAGTCAATATGCAAATATTAAATCGCCCAGCTCTGTGCGTCTCTCTCTCTGTCACTCCCAACAACACAGAGAATGATTAACAGTACACGTTGCCTTTAAATATGCCGCGCTATCCAATACATGCTTACTTCGCCTGATTCAGCAAGAAGTTTGATTGGCGAACCTAACAGCACCCCGCCATGCAGGCCGATACACCTGTGTGTGATCGGCAAATATCGTGAGAGTGGGTGGAATGGTTTTCGGCTTGATTCGGAAGACATTCGAAACTTACTGCATAGGGAGAGGGAAATTCGCCAAAAACATGCCAAATCGGTAAGCTTGGCGAATTCTCTTTTTCGGCGCTTACTGCATCAAGACCTATATTTATAGATCCATTGATTTGAACAAAAATAATTGGTCTGGCGTCCATTAAAGCATCATCTGCGTATGTATGTGAACTAACAGATGAACTAATGAAGAGGATAAATAATTCAAAGGAATGTCTAACATTACAAACAGACACCAACTACAGCAACCATATCAAAAATATGTTACCAGTGATTATTGAAATAAATATGCTAGAAACATGGATGCAATAGTAATAATTAATTGTACTGAAAATCATTATAGTGTCAGTTATAATCTTCATAATTTTTTTTATGTTTTCCATTTTCTTGTAATACACCATTATCAAGTTTCTTTACTTAAGGTCTCTCCATGGGCTGCTTTTTTTTTTAAGGCAGTTGCAATTCCGCTCAATGGCATGTTCTATTGAATTTCAATGTTTTTTTTGGTTTATACTTTTTTTTAAATGTAATTACTTTAGTTTTTTTGGGGTGTTTGAGTGTTTTTGGTCACACACAAAATAAATCAAGAGAGGTTTCTGCCTCCTTTTTTATTTCAGATGTTATTTCAGTAATCCCATTCTTTGATTAGTACAAGCAGTAATCATTGTGTACAATTCCCAATTGAACAAAATGTCTTTATTTCTTGTATTTGATCTCCAGTACTGCTTTTCAACAGCCTATTTGTGTCTATTTTCATTAATTGGTCATAATTGGTCATAAGGACATTTATTGTACCATACTGTTTGGAGTGCTGCCACTCTACCTGTCTTAAAGTATGTATATATAAATATGGTTTAAAAGATAAATACATTATAAAAGGGTGGTCTACCCACCGCTATACAAGAACTGGCAGGAGGGCACGTAATTGGATATCCCTCCTCTCACTCGAACCCAATGATTTCCATCCATTTAGAATATGTTTTTATTATTAATATTCTTACTACCAAATAACCCATATTGCTCATAGTTCATGATCTGTTATTTATATTATCTGTTATTAATTTGATTACCACATGTATTACTACTGTGAAGCGCTATGTACACTAATGGCGCTATATAAATAAAGACATACAATACAATACAATAGTGATCTGGCTCATTTTATCTAATCTACAATAGGATCTGTGGGCCTCATGCAGAGAGCATCGTTATTTCAAAACTCGCCATTTTTTGTTCAATTTCGCGCAGAAAACGGCAGAAAATGGCGAGTTACGAAAAACGCGCCAATTTTTTTCTAAAACTCGCCTCGCGGCTGGCGAGAACCTCCATCTCGCCATTTTTAAAACTCTCCGAATGCAGAGAGGTGCGAACGGCATGTAGCGGCTGTTCACGCCAAGAAAATGGCGCGATTTTCGCATTTTTGCCGCGCCAGGAAAAGATGGCAAGATGGCGCTCGCCGCCTATAGTAAAGGGGAAAAAAAAGGCGCGAATTTGTTTTTACACGTTTCTGAAGCGCGCATCTTTCCCATTTAAACTCGCCACACGCATCCATGTTAAACATAGCAGAATTCGCACTTTTCTGCATATGGAGAATAAAACTCTCCAAAAAAGCTACTTTTTATGAAATTCGCCAATTTTAAAATTCTATGCTCTCTGCATGAGGCCCTAAGTCTGCAACTAGTTAAAAAAAAAATTATGATTGTAGTTTAGGAAACAAAATCATTTTAAGGTTGTTAATTAATGATGTATACATAGAAAACACTATTATTTAGATAGGGTACTTTACAATTATATTTTGGTATTTTAAGTATTCTTTTGTATTTTTTCTTGAGAATAAACAAATATTCTTATGTTTTTTTTTATTCCTGATATAGATTGTTACTGGTATAATGGCAAGGTGTGATATTGCTCCCACTGGAACACTTTGTGTACCGCCACCTAGCCACAAGAAGCCTACTATTCTCAAATTTGGGGGCCTATGCAGAGAGCAGCGCTATTTCAAAACTCGCCATTTTTTGGAGAAAATCGCGCAGAAAACAGCAGAAAATGACGAGTTACGAAAAACGCGCCAATTTTGTTTTTCTATTTCTAAAACTCGCCTCGCGGCTGGCGAGAACCTCCATCTCGCCAGTTTTAAAAATATCCTTATGCAGAGAGGCGCGAACGGCATCTAGCGGCTGTTCGCGCCAATAAAATGGCGCGATTGTCTCCTTTTTGCCTCGCCAGAAAAAGTTGGCAAGAAACTGCCGCTCGCGGCCATAGCAAAGGGAAAAAAAAGGCGCAAATTTTTTTTAACACATTTCTGCAGCGCGCATCTCGCCAATTTAAACTCGCCACACGCATTCATGTTAAACATAGCAGAATTCGCACATTTCTGCATATGGAGAATAAAACTCTCCAAAAAAGCTACTTTTTATTAAACTCGCCATTTTTAAAATTCGCTGCTCTCTGCATAGGCCCCGAAGGCTTTTAGAAACATTAACGTGGTTAGTCTTGTGTTTGTGTGGGTGATGGGAGACTGTTTTGCTATCTGAGACCAATTAATCAAAATGGATTAGAAAAGGTATAGCTTTATTGACACAGCAGAAGGCATTGCTTAACAAGGTTGATTCACACAATGGTGCAAACAAAGAAAGATAAAGAAGGTACTAAGCACAATCATTGCAAGCATTTCTTAACTTCACCAATATTCCCAATTCTTTTCGAGAACACAAAATAGGATTTTGGAGAGGGAGATATTGACAATGAGTAAATCCTACAGTATTTAGTAGAGTACAGTAGCTAGTGATGTATATCCATCCCAAAACACTCATGTATACAAAATGTGGAGAGATACCTATGATACCTTGGAAAAAGGCTAATTTGAATATGCAAAAGTTAATTTACATAATCTCTCTCTCTCTCTCTCTCTTTGTATCTCTCTCTTAAAAGTCATATCTCAGTTTTGCAAACTTTTGCAGATTTCTACACCATCTAAGACTTATTTCGCAGTTTTTTTTTAGCCCTATAATGCTTGAAAAATGATCTAGCTGTAGTCATGGCTGGTCCAGACTGCCTCTGCTCCTGTCATGAAAGTCCTGATAGCTACCGACGGTGTAAAACAGAGAATGTGAGGTACTTCTAATCGAGGTGCAATATACTGTGAATAATAAATCTTATATAAACCTTTTATAAAAAAGTGCTCTTACGTATAAGTGATTAAAAATAAAAAATAAATATAATAGTGAACTTTGCTGCTCAACCCTCCGTGGAGAAGATCCAACTCCTCCTGTCGTAGACTGTAGGGAGAAGCTTGTGGGGAGCGCAGATGTCACCATATGTGGGGAAAAAAAAAAATATATAGTGTAGAATGTTTAAACAAATTCAACAATCAAATCAAAGAATCACGATTGGGAACTCACACTTTCCCAGTGAAAGATCAGCAGTAGATATGAAATCTTAGACTCAGTCAGTGTGAAATAACAGGAATCAGCAGCATAATCCCTCAATGTGAAAAGAGAACACACTTAGTGCAACATTGCATGTTCCAGTAAATATTTATCAAGGCAATAAGTATTGCACTTACATTAGGCACTATGTGCATAGACACGTAACAAAATAGATGCGCAGCTTGTTCATGCCACCAGCCCTGCTCCTGAGGTTGCGTCGTGTCACTTCCGGTCGGTCCGTCGCGTCACTTCCGGTTGCGATCGATCGCAAGGTTGAAATTACCGGGTGGAGGGGGAGATGCTCAATAACTTCTCAAGCTGCTGCAGGTTCAACTCAACGCGTTTCGCTGGCTTTGCAGCTTCGTCAGGAGTTCAATCTGTGGCATTACACTTCATAGTATATATACCTCTATTAGGTTCCAATTGGATGGATGGATAATTCACCACTTACTATTGGTTGGAATAAACACTGGTGATTGGCTAATGGGAGGAGCTACTATTTCATCCTAATCTGGCAATATAATGCATAATACATAACACAATATCTTTAATAACATAATATTAAAATAGTTTAACAAAAAATACATAAAAGGTGCATAAAAATTCTAACTTATACTAACTAATACATAAAAAAGCTGACTAATAATTATATATAAACTGGTTCCAAATGACTGATAGCTATATGCTGGGGGTAACTATATACTGCACCGACACACTTTATTCGAGCAAATACCCAGTATGTACCTGGCAGATACCTGGAATGCGCCGCTCCTCACCTCTGACAAGCCCCGTTGTGTTTGCCTTCCCAGCCTGGGTTCATGCCTGGCTGACGGGCGGCTGATCTGTTAAATGATAATGATTAGGATTTAATAGGCTGCAATGCTTCGCGTGTCTACCAGATGGCATAAATTCATGAATTGTAATGCAGTATATATATATAACTGTGCAGTATTGCAGCCAGCGGGAATAAAATGCTTCAATCCCTGCATGGAAAATACCTCAATGCACTCGGGCAGAAAACAGTCACAAACCTCAATACACCCGGGTATACCCGAATTCGTGGGACTAGCCGAGCTCGAATAAAGTGTGTCGCCAGTGTATGTGCTAATATTCAGTATATAACACTCAGAGAAACACATATGAGGGGAGTAAAACGGAATGATGCAGGGGAGAAAGGGGGAGCAAAAGAGAGCAAAAAATACAGAATTAGTATAGCATTTAATAGTACATGCTTATACATAACTCCAATAATATAATACACATGAATATGTTAAAAATATTTAAAAGTATCCATATATATATATTATATATATAATATACTTAAAAAATCTTAAAGAGGCGCATGCGCGATGGCAGAGAGTATGGATGCATGATTCCAGTGCTCCATGCCCCGCTCATAATATAAAGAAATAAAATACCTTTACTCCATACTGAACTGCTAGAATTTAACTACTATAACTCTACTAAACTACCAGGATGTCAAAACGGGCAGCCAAACCGCCGAAATCAAAGGGGCTCCCGCTATATTTTAACAGCACAAGGAGCAGCGCGGCGGAGGCCATAATGGCGCCGAATTCAAATCAGGGCTCTGATTCGGAACGGGAAGGAGAGAAGGAGGACGGCGAGAACGCTGAAGACAGGCCAGTTAGGCTTGGCGATTTCAATCGTTTATATACCGACCTCAAAACCCTCTTGCAAGCAGAAATTAAAGAGCAGGGGAGGGAAATCAGTAGCCTGGGAGAGCGCACAGGTCGAGTTGAGACCCAACTGGACATTGTTACCACCGCAACCAAACGCAATGCAAAAAAAACAACAGAGATGCAGATCCAAATTAATGACCTGAAAGAGAAGCAGGAAGACGCAGAAAATCGGGAGCGTCGCAATAATATAAGGATACGGGGGGTCCCTGAAGAAGTGGGGGATTGCGAGGAATTCGTCCTGAGATGGATGGGGGAATTGCTGCCGGATACCCCCAGGGAAAGACTGGAGATGGATCGCTGCCATAGAGCCCTGAGAACGAGGCCGACGCAGTCAGATCAACCGCGGGATATCATAGCGCGGCTGCACTTTTACAAGACCAGGGAGGCCATCCTCCAAAAGACCCGCGCTACCCCTACAATAGAATTCGAAGGAGCAAAATTGCTCATCTTCCAGGACTTATCCCCCCTAACCTTGCTGCGACGCAGGGCCCTGCTCCCAATCACAAAAGTGCTGAGGGACAACAACGTCTGATACCGTTGGACTTTCCCTTTTGGATTGTCCACCAGCAAAAATGGACGGGCCTTTCACATGAAGGAGATTGGGGAGGGAGAGGTGTTCCTCCAGAAATTAGGCCTCAAGAGGACCCCGCCAGCGCCGGTGGAAGAAGAGGAGATCCCGGGCCCCAGCTGGGCAACAGCGGGACAAGCGCCCCGGTCTCCATGGAATAAAAGATGAGGTGCAACAAGGCAAAGTCTCTCTAAATAATCCTCAGTGTTTGGGTATTAAGTTTCCCAGTTATCAGTTTTAAGTTCCCTGTTATACCGCTACGGACTTAAGCCCGCTTACATTACAGCAAGATCGAGCTTGATTTAAGGTTCCCGCTGGAGGGGCAAAAATCCTCGTTTTCCCACCTGTAAAAGACGCTGTACTTACCTGGACGAGGGAAACAGGAGGTCCAAAGATGGAGGCACCCACGAGGTGAGAGAAAAACCCAGCTTGGAACGCAGGAGCAGGAAACCACCATCAACCTGGAGGAGAGCGCGAACACTGCCGTCCTGGACGAACGACGCTCCCAAAATGGCGGCGGCCGGATGTCCGGGCGCCAGTAGAGGAAGTGCGCGGGCGGCCATCTTGGAGGAGGCAGAAAGACCCTAAGGACGTCAGGAGGCGGCGACGAGCGTCACGCGGGCGACCCGGCCTGGCGGGATTTTCAATTTTCGCCGGTCCCAAGCGCCGCAACTGCAGGGGCAGCAGCAGTTGCAAGCGACACACCGCCGGAGAGAAGAAGGCCCAGTGGACATACCCCGGGAGGGTATCCAAGGGTGGAAGGCCTAAGAGGGGGGGGAAAGGAGTCCCACACAGGGCTATAAGGGAGGGAAGTTAAGATCAGCGGCGGAAGGCAGGATAGAATAAGGGTAAAGTAGGTGCAGCATATAAGAAGGCAGATATAGCCTGGGGGAGGCAGAGAGGGTGGAAGAGGTAAGAGAGTAAGCGGGGTGGGGCAAGAGGAAGGCAGAAGGGAAGTGATGGAAATAGGAAGGAGACAGATGGAAGAAGCAAGTGGAGTAGCAGTAGAGAGGAGGGACGGGAGGGAGGATGGTAAGAACAAGTGGTTATACCAGAGGGAAGAAGGGAGAGGAAGTATTTAGAGGGCAATAGCAAGTAAATGAGGCCGGGGTAGGTTATGAAAAGGATTAGAGGGGAATGAGACACAGGGAAATGGAAAAGGTCAGAAGAGAGCTCGTCAGGGAAGGGAGTCCGAAGAGAAACTAGAAGGGAGAGATAGTACACCAAAGAACGTTCTCTAAGAGAGGTGGAAGATAAAGAGGCCACCCGTCCAGTTAGGGAAATAAAGGGCAAGGACGCAAGCGGTAGCACTTAATACTGGGGTTAGCGATAAACCCAGGAGTTATAAGTTATAAGTTATATAGGTATTGTGCAAGTTTTTGGTTTTGGAGCGGGGCGGGAGCTGAGGGATCTCAGCCTGCTCTGCGGTCCGCATTTGCCAGGGGCTGGGAAGGGGTTATCCCAGCGAAGTCCTTTGGGAGGGAGGGGGTTCACGAAGTGAGATAACATCGGAGAGGGCCCAGTGGCAGGTGCCCAGCCCCCAAAGGCAATGGAATCTGAGCCAAGGTGGCAGGGCCACAGCTCGGAGGCCACTAATTGTTTTTTGTTCTATGTGTGTCTTTCCCCATGTTTCCCTATTGTTTCCCCCCAACCCACAGGACCCACCATCCAAAGATCAGCGTGAGTACTACAGGTCGGAGACGGCTCTTCCTCAGTCTCGGTTCCTGGCGAAACACACACCTCCACCGCCCCCTGCTGCAGGTCCAGTCCAAGTCAAGGATGAGTAACGATTTGATCTTTATTTCCCATAATGTCAAGGGATTCAACAACCCAATAAAGCGCAGAATTGCCTTCAGGGACTATGTTCGCAAAAAAGCGGATATAGTGTTTGTTCAGGAGACACACTTCTCCAAGTCGAATCACCCCAACTACCTGGACAGGCACTATAGGACAATGTTTATGTCCTCTGCGAAAGTTAAGAAAAGAGGAGTGGCAATACTAATCCACCGCAGAGTGCCCTTCCAGGTAGTTAAAACATACAAAGATTTGGATGGACGCTATGTTATCGTCACGGGCACAATTAACAACCAAGAGGTCACTTTAAGCTCAATCTATGCCCCCTGCGAACAGACACCGCAATTCTTCACATCATTTTTTGATAAACTACACAAGGTGGCAATAGGTTGTATATTCCTGGCAGGAGACATGAACCGCACCCTAGACCCAGACTTGGACAGATGCACGGGGACTAACTTACCACAGAAACAAGACGTACTAACTATACATCAAGGGCTCCGTGATTGCCAGTTAATTGACATTTGGAGGGAACATCACCCCTCGGAAAGGGCATACACTTTCTACTCACACCCCCATAACAGATACAGTAGGATAGATTACTTCCTGGTCTCTAACAAAGCGGTCTCCATGGTCTCCCATTCTGGGATCCATGATATTTCATGGTCGGACCACGCACCAATTGAGCTGCGATGTGCTCTGCGGCTGCTGGACAGACCGGGGGCGAACTGGAAATTAAACGAGCTGCTGTTAAAAAATCCAACATCGGAGCGGGCGATAGGAGATAAAATGAAGGAATATTTCGAAATCAATACAGGGAGCGTATCTTCCCACTCTACTCTTTGGGAGGCCCATAAGGCGACCATGAGGGGACTTCTAATGAATTTAGCAGCACAATCCAAAAGAGCTAAGGAGTCCCAGATAAAAGATTTGCGAGAGAGACTAGCACACCTTTCCGCACTTCATAGTCTCAATAAACAGGGCGCTACCCTAAAGGAACTCTCTGACATTAAAACTAGACTCAATTTGTTGCTAAACTCCAGAGCCGAGAGGGAGTTGGCATGGTCCAAGCGTAAGTTTTACGACAAAGCCAACAAGCCAGATACCTTACTTGCCAATAAATTACGTAACAAACTCCCTAATTATAGTATCTCCTCAATCCGCACCAAGGGGGGGGACCTCACCTCCGACCCTAGAAGAATTGTCGCGGAATTTAAAAATTTCTATGAAGTTCTCTATGACGGAGATAAGGTCAGCCACACACAGAAAATAGGAGAAAAAACCCAGAAGTTCCTAAAAGAGGCACGCCTTCCCAAATTGAGCAGGGCAGAAAGGGAGGCATTACAGGTCGACTTTACATTTGAAGAATTATCAGAGGTTATAAAGGCCCTTAAACCAACCAAAGCTCCGGGACCAGATGGTTTTTCAAATTTATATTACAAAAAATTCCTTAAAATACTAGCGCCACAGCTTCTAAAATTATTTAACGAAATTCTAGCAGGAGGCTCCTTTCCATCCCAGATGCTCCAGGCCTCAATCTCCCTGATCCACAAGCCAGGTAAGGACCCGGTAGACTGTAAGAGCTATCGGCCCATATCCCTGATTAATTCCGATGTGAAAATATTTTCTAAACTACTAGCTAACAGGGTGGGCATTGTCCTGCCAGGGCTAATCCACCCGGATCAGGTGGGATTTATTGGAGGAAGGCAGGCGGCAGACAACACAAGACGGATCATAGATTTGATCGATCTGGCCAATAAAAAGAATATCCCGTCTATGCTGTTGAGTCTGGATGCTGAGAAGGCCTTCGATAGGATCGATTGGTCCTATCTGAGGGCAGTACTAGGAGCATTCGGTTTCGAGGGACGCCTCCTAGAAGCCATCTTAGCCCTGTATAAAGGCCCCACAGCTAGGGTGCGCCACCAGGG
>WSYH01003379.1:0-21943 GCA_036426205.1 Ascaphus truei
GGAAGCATCATTCAGAAAGAGAAACTGTAAGCCTGGACCTCAGTGAGAATTGACTTAATTTGTGTAATTAAGCCATGTAATTTCTCCCAGTAGGCACTGCGTTTGCGTTGGTGGCGGTACATTTTGTCATTCTGCGGGAGTTTAAACTGCATATTCTTGGAGAGAATGATCGTAATTGCAGTGTGGGCACACCCCGGGAAACCTGCCCCATAAAGTGCTCTCTGCACCGAGATCCTAAATAACGGGCGCCCATTTACTACATTGCGTTACTGATGTGTGGGGCGGTATGTTGTCGCTTGTCTTGGCTAGTGCGCTGAATTTCCTTTCCTTCCTTTGACAGGCGGCTGGGGGTTGAGCTTGGTAAAGTGCTGGTGTATCAAGAGACAAACAGAGGTGAGAGCGTTTTCCGTGGAGGGATTTTCTATTGCATGTCCATACCGAGAGATGTCTGTGACCTATTATGTAATGAGGAATGAACTACCAGGCCGCCCATTGCCAGGGGATCCTCCCCCTGCGTACGCGTCACATCACGCCAGGCCCATTTCTCTTGTTGCTTTTGAATGTTTTGGTAGAAATATCCCCCCTTTTTTCACTATACTGTTGTATATGGTATACACAGCGTGTTAGTATGTGCTTCCCATTAATACGCCTTGGTCTGTGTAATGATGGCAGTTGTCTGTAGCCTTCATCTTTTATGGATGTTGGAAATCTCTGCTTGCCTTCTAAACCCTGCTGATTTAACCCCTTCTCCGCGCGCTAGGACTTCATGCAAAGCATAAAGGGATACGTTAAAATGAAATGCTTTCTGTGCAGGAGTGGCCGCTGCCAGTCCTCCAGGGCCACCAAGAGGCCGGGCTTTAAGGATATCCCTGCTTCAGCACAGGTAGCTTGTCTTTGAGCCACCTGTGCTGAAGCAGGGATTTGCTTGAAACCAGACCTGTTGGTGGCCCTTTGAGGACTGGCGATGGCCACTCCTGTGTTACGGTGACTGCCATATTAACTTGTATAAGAAAGCTGATGGCTGACTTCCATAATAAGTGCACTTTGTAATAATATGAATCCGGGCTATGATGTTTCTCTTGCTGCCTGGGAGCTGCTTTGTGAAGCACATGCTGTTTCCTATAACAGCAGAGCCATGATATAGGTTGTGACCTTGGCCTGTTAGTGGGCAGTTCTGCCTGCGGTGCTCATTTCTCTCGCGCTGTCTTTATTCTGCGTGATTGCTGCCAGTGAGGAGAGCCTAATGCTGCTCCCTTGTATCAATTACACAGCCGATATTAACACTTTGTGTATGTAACCTCTCGTCGGTTTGTCACTTTGAATCTAGGTAAACACGTTTTAATAATATCACTTTGCTAATAAATAACTGTGTCAGTATAGCAGCTTTCTCCTCCACTTCTTACTAGTACTAAGAAAACAACTCTGGTCTGTGTCTTTGTGTATAGTACTTTATACTGGTGTGTCTGTGTATAGTGTGTGTGTCTGTGTATAGTGTGTGTCTTTATACTGCTGTGGGTCTGTGCATAGTACTTTATACAGGTGTGTGTGTGTGTGTATAGTACTTTATACTGGTGTGTGTGTGTATATAGTAGTTTTATACTGGTATGTGTCTGTGTATAGTACTTTATACTGCTGTGTGCATACTATTTTATACGTGTGTGTGTGTGTGTGTGTGTTTAGTACTTTATACTGCTGTGTGTGTGTTTGGTACTTTATACTGCGTGTGTGTGGTGTGTGTGTGTGTGTGTGTAATACATTATACTGGCACTTTGTCTTATTCATTCGAAGTGTTGTTACTGTTCGATCTGTTTAGTAATCGCTATTTTGTGATCTTATTTAGTCTTGTATATTGCCATTCTAGTCGCCTGACACCTCCCGATTCTATAACGCCGCACGGGAGAGAAGAAAGCGTTAACGGTTCAGCTGAATGAGTCTAACAGTCCATTTTCTTCTCAGAAACACGCGTTCAGATCCAGGAATCCGTGCGAGGGAAGGACGTCTTCATCATCCAGACGGTTTCCAAGTGAGTAATCGCTTCATGTGCAGTCCGGCTCACGTCTCCGTGTTTGGTGTAAACAGCCCCCCATCCTGCACGTACCTAGCAACGGCGCCTTGGACCGAGTGCTTTCATTTGCTTTTGTTTTTGTAAGATTTCAGTCAACATTTTTCTAGCCTCTTATCACCAGTATACTTGGGCAGGATTAACCATTTTTGCTGCCAGGCGGACCAGCAATGCATTGCAGGCTGTGGCAGCAAAAGGGTTAAATAGTTTAGAGGCCACTCATTTTAGCATCTTTGGTGCTCAACTCCAGTCCTCAAGCCCCCCCCCCCCCCATCTCCCCCAACAGGTCATGTTTTTCAGAATATCCCAGCTTCAGCACAGGTGGCTCAATCAACTCTGAGCCACTTGTGCTGAAGCAGGGACTGATTGAGGCACCGGTGATGAAGCAGAGAGATCCTGAAAACCTGACCTGTTGGTGGCCCTTGAGGACTGGAGTTGGCCCTGGCTTGCAGTGTAATTGATAGAGATATTGACAATGAGCCAGTAGCCTACCTATACTCCTACTTCCTGCATTACAATCGCTCCTGTCTTCTCTCCATTCCCTGCTTCCTAAAATATCCGTGTTCCTTTCTCTCTGTCCCGGGGCATATTTCGGTGAGCTTGCGGTATTTGTCCGCGCCACCTCTATTATGGGCTTGTGCATCTTGTCAATGGGACAGCACTGATTGTGTACCTTGCGTTCTCCCGGCTCCACCTTCCCAGAAAGTTAGATCTGTAGATCCTTCTATTTCTCATATCCCGACATCCATTCTGTTCCTCCATTGTGTACATGTCACGGCATTACTCCAATATCCCTATGTACATGTCAAGGTCCTTATGTGCTTATTTAAGGGGAAATAGGCCATCAATAAATAGCATACCTCTGCAAAGTGGTTCAAATAAGTTGGTCAAACAATGCGCATCGATTCATGTATTTGTTATAGCAATGCCTTTACTATTGCTATATGCAACAGCTGTGCAAGTAGCACACTTATTGTGTCATTGTGTACGTAGCACAATGTGATTTGGGAAAGAGAGATACAGCGTTCCAGTTGGGTTTCTCCCGTGTTTCCAGGGATGTGAACACCACAATCATGGAACTCCTAATCATGGTCTACGCGTGCAGGACGTCTTGTGCCAAGACCATCAGCGGCGTGATCCCCTACTTCCCCTACAGCAAGCAGTGCAAGATGAGGAAGAGAGGCTCCATTGTGTCCAAGTTGTTGGCCTCAATGATGTGCAAAGCTGGTAAGGCAGAAGCGTTCGCAGTGACCTGGACGCAGACTGAAAAAGCGGTTTCCGCTGCCGAGAATGAAATCCCAACCCAGAGGTCAAATGCAGATGCAGCCAACGTTGTCGCAACCCGCATTGCGCTGCAGCGGGACATACACGGCGCACCGGCGGGAGACTCGGCTTTGAATCCGCCGCACGGGGGAGAAGGCGGGCGGGGCTTTCCCGTCTGCATTCGCGGGTTGGAATACCGTTGGCTACATCTGTACAGGGGTCTGTGTATGACATTGTGCTGGCTGCACCAATGGAACAATACCGATGCGAAAACATTTGGCGAACCTATCAAAGAAAAAATAGATGAAATGGGATTTTATTTTCAAATATAAATCTGGTGCTGTGTTTTTTTTTTTTTTTATTGGTTTTTGCATTAGTTTTTTTTAAGCCAAGAGACGTTATTAAATAGCCTTAGAATAAAATAAGCAGGTCCTGCGTGGGTTAATGTAACCAGCACATAACAAGGTCTAGGACATTTGGCCGCTGCCATTTCACCCTCCCCCTCTGCTAAGGTAAGTAAACACCCTAACCGCTAAAACCCCTCAAATTAACCTCCTATCCAAACTAGTAATAAAACTTAGCTTACAAGTGGCTGGCGGCGAAACGGCTGCGGCGAAGGTGGCCAAATGTCCCATTTTGATTAGTGTTAGTGATCATTCGGAAGGAGGCGTCTCCGTGTCCGAGCGGCTGAAGCATTGTACAGTTGGCTGAAATGTACAAATTGATTACAGATGACTGCCACTGGTGTCGGATTTTGTCAACAATGTGAGCAAGGTTAAAGGTTAAACAGCCAAGCTTCGCTGCAGATTTAGATACTCAGTGGGACCGCTCCTCATCGATTATGTTACTAAGTAATGTAAAGGGTTAATAGCCTTAGTAGGTTAACCGGGTGGGATCACTCTGGATTGCCCCTCACCACCATGTGATGAGGATGCTTTCGCTATCCCCAACAAGGGGGCCCCTGAGATGGGGCACTATTAACGCTATGCAGGAGATTGCCAATCTAATCAATACTAAGGGAAACAAGCATAAGTACCTCCCCAGCAAAGGAGCGAGAGCTACCAGGGGAAGTAGCACAAAGTAACATATTGTTTCCCACCAGTTAATATCAGAAGGGGTCTGTTTTTTTGTATGGAGAGCATTGTCAACGCTGTGAATAAAGTTCTTGTTTGTACTATAAAAGCTCCTGGTGCCTACAGTATCATTATTCTATCTGCATATCCACACCCAGCCTGCACTGACCCAGCACCCTGAGGAGGTGTGAGAGACCGAGCCCAGCCTGCACTAACCCAGCACCCTGAGCAGGTGTGAGAGACCGAGCCCAGCCTGCACTAACCCAACACCCTGAGCAGGTGAGAGACCGAGTACAGCCTGCACCGACCCAGCACCCTGAGCAGGTCCTGAGGAAGCCATCAATGCGTGTGTGTATATTTATGTAATAATCCCTGAAGAACAGGGCATTACTGGCCAATAATGCCCTGGCTGGAAGAGTTGAAGCCAGCAAGGGCATTATTGGCCAGTAATGCCCTGTTCTGAGGGGATTATTACTATTATAGGCTAAATGTAGGCTTATTTCATAAATAATAGACACTTTTGTATAGTTCTCCAGAGGTATGCAAGCATGTAGTGCGTACACACACGCTTCTCCAGGAGGTATGCAAGCATGTAGTGCGTACACACACACTTCTCCAGAGGTATGCAAGCATGTAGTGCGTATACACACGCGCGCTTCTCCAGAGGTATGCAAGCATGTAGTGCGTATACACACGCGCGCTTCTCCAGAGGTATGCAAGCATGTAGTGCGTATACACACGCGCGCTTCTCCAGAGGTATGCACGCATGTAGTGCGTACACACACGCTTCTCCAGAGGTATGCAAGCATGTAGTGCGTATACACACGCTTCTCCAGGAGGTATGCAAGCATGTAGTGCATACACACACGCTTCTCCAGAGGTATGCAAGCATGTAGTGCGTACACACACGCGCGCTTCTCCAGAGGTATGCGAGCATGTAGTGCGTATACACACGCTTCTCCAGAGGTATGCAAGCATGTAGTGCATACACACACGCTTCTCCAGAGGTATGCAAGCATGTAGTGCGTATACACACGCTTCTCCAGGAGGTATGCAAGCATGTAGTGCGTATACACACGCTTCTCCAGAGGTATGCAAGCTGTACTATATAGGGAGTGCACACCATCCCGTTGTAGATCCATTGCTGGATGAAGGCCGCAGCGATCCTCCAGGTGTTGCGGTTACACACACTAGTTTAGAGACATGCATGTGACACACACAGATGTAAATGGCATGTTGTGCACACGCCGGGTTTAGTAATTGTCGGTCCCTGGAGGAGGATATCCCTGAATGAATGAGATATAGAGATAGATATAGATATAATGGCTGTGTGAGGGTCCGGCACACACATTACCTCGGCAGCCCCTCTGTGCAGCCTCCGGGCCCGGGACATGTCCAGGTTGCTGCCCCCGGACTGAGCTCCAGATCCCCGGCTGCGTCATGTGGCCCGAGACATCCCCACCGAGGCCCCGGTCACTCTCCCGCCCCGGACACTACCCCACTGAGGCCCGGGGCTCCGGACACTGCCCCACCGAGGCCTCGGTTACTCTCCCGCCCCGGACACTGCCCCACTGAGGCCCGGGGCTCCGGACACTGCCCCACTGAGGCCCCGGACACACTGCCGCTCTGGACACTGCCCCACCGAGGCCCCGGACACTCTCCCGCTCCGGACACTGCCCCACCGAGACCCGGACACAGGGCGATAAAAAAAAATCCGCGCGTTTTAAATGATGAAAGACGTTATAACCGAGCGGGAGACAGTGGGCAGGCACTGAGGGAGGAGGAGGGGTCCCGGGCCGGATATCCGCTCACCCCTGTGTGACGCAGTTACAGGAGGCGGAGGGGATAATATGCAGTGTACTCACCCACTCACCCACTCACTCACTCACCCACTCACCCACTCACCCACTCACCCACTCACCCACCCTACAACAAGAAATCAAAGAAAAGACAACTGTCTAGTCTATAGGGTATATGTAGGTGTACACACACTCACTCTCTCTCACTCTCCCTCTCTCTCACTCTATTACATCTTGCCGGGAAACAGAGGAACTCCAGGGCTTCACACACATGAATAAAGTTTCATACAAAATGATTAACGTTTCGGCTCGTAAAACCTTTTTTGTGGCCCCGTAGTGAGCCGAAACGTTGATTATTTAAGTAATAATCCCCGAAGAACAGGGCATTACTGGCCAATAATGCCCTGTTCTTCTGGGATTATTACTATTATAGGCTAAATGTAGGCTTTTTTCATAAATAATAGACACTTTTGTATAGTTAAATAGATTTTTTTATTCAAATAAAATGGTAAATACATGAAACCACCTCTATACACTCTTACACTGCAGCTATCTATATCCACACACTGCCGCCTCCTCTGTACACCCACACACCCACACACCCACACACAGCAGCTCACACACAAATTGCTGCTACACACACACACACAAAACAGCACACCACACACAACACAGTGCCTCTACACACACACATACTGGAGCTCTAGACACACAACACAGCACCTCCTCTGCACTCACTACACAGCACCTCTACACACACAGCAGCAGCTCTACACACACAGCAGCTCTACACACACACAAACTGCTGCTACACACACATGCTACACCCACAAAAACTTTGCTACTGACACACACACACACACTGGAGCTCTATATACACACACACACACAGTAGGTCTATACACACACACACACACATCAGCTCTACACTTACACAAACAGCTGCTACACATACAACAGCACAACACACACACATTGCAACCACAATCAAAAATGTAGCCACTTACTAAACTTTGCAGACTCCCTCCAGCTCTAAACACAACACAGCACCTCTACACCCCCCCCCCCCCCCACGTCCCTCCCTCCCCAAGCAGTAAAATTCAGGGCCCATTATTGAAAACACGCTGCTCTCTGATTTGGTAAAATTCAGGGCATTATCCACAGTAATGCCCTGAATTTCAGAGTTTGCAAAATGCACGTTTTCAATCTGTTTATTTACAGCCAATCAGCTTTCAGAACAGCTGAGAAATGGCAGGGGATTGGTCAAAAAGAATTCAGCCACTGTTTGACTTCTCCCCCGTCCCGAGCGGAAGGACTGAGATGTCTGAGCAGATTAGATGAATTGGGGGGGGGGGGGGGGGGTGGGGGGGGGGGAGGGGGGAGAGTCGGCGAAAGAAGTAAGTGTGTTGTGTATAGAGGTTGCAAAGTGTTGTGTGTGTGGGTCCCCCCCAGCTCTACACACAACACAGCACCTCTACACCCCCCCCGCCACACACACACACACAACACTGCATTTCTATACACAACACACTTACTTTTTTGCAGTCTCCCCCCCCCCATTCAACTGAATCTGCTCAGAAAATCTGCAGAGACCCAGAGCATGCGGGAGGTTCGATGGTCATTAAAACGAGAGAGTAGGATGTTTTTCCCTTGCGTAGCTCGTAAATGTGTGTCATATTGAAAACTAATCTGAACGGACACTACGATTAGTATAAAGTGTTGAGTTACATGTATGGTTCAAGTGCTCTGCAAAATATTTACACAGGATATGCGCCTGCTTGTAAATTTAATTATAGCTAAAGCAGTAAGAAAATTCAGGGGCATTATTGAAAAAAAAACCACCTGCTTCATGATTGGTCAAAAAGTACAGGGACATTATCACACAGTAATGCCCGAATATTCAGCAGTTTGCAAAACATGCCAGTTTTCCATCTGTTTATTCACAAGCCCAATCAGTTTCAAGAACAGCGTGAGACAGGTATGGGGATTGGTTGAATAAGTGTAAAGCTTAGCCATGCGAGGGGATGGTCAAAAAGTATAGCCACGGTTTGACTCCTCCCCTCCTGAGCTGACGTGAGATTTTCTGAGCAGATTCAGTTGAATGGTCGGGGGAGGGGAGACTGCAAAAAGGGAAGTGTGTTGTGTATGATCCAAGAATGTGGTGCGTGTGTGTGTGGGGGGGGGGTGTGGTAGAGGTGCCGTGTGTTGTTGTGTAGAGCTGGGGGGGAGTCGCAAGTTTAGTAAGTGGCTGCATTTTTCTTAGTGGTGCGATGTGGTGTTGTTGATGTTGTATGTGTGGCAGCAGTTTGGTATTAAGTGTAGAGCTGTGTGTGCTTGTGTGTGTGTGTGTGTGTGTGTCGTGATATAGAGCTCCAGGTGTGTGTGTGTCAGTAGCAGTGGTGGGTGTAGCTTTGGTGTTGTTGTTTAGCAGCATGTGCGTGTGTTAGCGTGTGTGTGTAGAGGCGGCTGTGATGTGTGTGTAGAGATTGTTGCTGTGTGTGTAGAGGGAGTGCATGTTGCGGAGTGGTGTAGAGGAGGGGGTGTAGAGTAGATGGGTGTGTAGGGAACTGTGTTGTGTGGGAGTCTACCATGGGTGGGTGGGTGGTTAGTGGTGTGTGTGAGGATGGTGTGTAGCAGATGTGGTGTGTGTGGTGGTGTGGTGTGTGCTGTGTGGTGGTGTGTGGTGTGTTGTGTGTGTGGGTGTGGTGTGGTGTGGTGTTGTGTGTGTGTGTTGTGGTGTGTGGTGTGTAGCAGATTTGGAGTGTGTGTGGTGTCAGAGGTTGGTGTCTGTGTGATGTGTGTAACAAGGTGTTGTGTGGGGTGTGTGTGTGTTGGTGTGTGCCGGTTTTGTGTTTACAGGGAGGCGGCAGTGGGTGGAGATAATAACGAGACATGTGTAAGAGGTTAGAGCGGTTGGTTTCATTATTTACCATTTTATTTGAATAAAAAACATCTATTTAACTATACAAAAGTGTCTATTATTATGAAATAAGCCGACATTTTAGCTTATAATAGTAATAATCCCCTCAGAACAGGGCTACTGTAATGCCTGTGGTCACTCCAGCCAATAAGTATGCCCTATCTGGGATTCAATACTCTAGATCACCCAGGCATTCTATGATGGCTCCTCAGGTATGCACCTCTGTTCTCTCTCTGAGGGATTTACATACATGATCAACACTGCTGTCATGCCAGCTGCTCGGTATACTCATGCGGGCGTGATGGACTTTAATACCTACTCAGTGTGGGCTCGGTGCAATGGCTTCGGTCTCATAACCGACTCAGGGTGCGCGGGTCGTGAGTGTTAATCGGTCTCACACTGCTCAGGCGGGTGTCGGCTGGGTAGGCTCTCTACGTCAGGGCTGGAGTGCGGTGGGCTCTCTCATCACCTCCTAATCAGGGTGCTGGGTCAGTGCCAGGACTGGGCTAGTGTATCAATAGACTCAGGATGGGCCGGAGGTGTGTACAGATAGCAAATGATAGGCATCCAGGAGGCTTTTATAGACAAACAAGAATTATATTCACCAGCGTTGACAATGCGCTCCATACCAAAAAAAACAGGACCCTTGGAATAATGGTTGGGGGAAACAATATGTACTTTGTGATACTTCCCCTGGTAGCGCTCGCTCCTTGTGGGGGTTCGGTGGTACTTAGCTGTTTCCCTTAGTATTGATTAGAGTGGCACATCTCCTCTGCATAGCTAATGGTTGCCCATTTCAGGGGCACCCCTTGTGGGGATAGCGAAAGGGAACTAAAACCCCACTAATACGGCCCAAATAGGAAGCGGTTATCATAGGATGATGAGTCAGCAAGTGAGCTGGTTAATGCAGACTACAGACAATAGCCAGTCTCAACTGTATCATCAGGACAGATAGAAAGCCTCCGATTTATCTGCAGGGGATCTTGTAGCAAGCGTCAGAGAGATCCCAGGGAAGACCGATCCCACATCCAGATGCAGCGAAACCCTGGAATAACCGCTATGAGGGTGCACCCACTCGGCCAACAACCCACCCGGACCGGGACTGAGGAGGAAAGAGCCCGATTCTAGAAACCAGGTACCTCTTGGGAACTTCTGAGCTTTGGGCAAGAGGCCTATCCCAAGCCCTGCAAGATAGAGCGGAGGGGAAGTGTCGGCTCAGTCTTCACAATCAGGGATAGGCTGTGTGGTTTATTTATGTATGCTGCTTTGTAGCTACATGGCTAAATAAAAAACATATGGTTATTTCCCCACAAATTCTATTCTCCGGTTATTACCTTCTGCCCTCTTACCGTGAAGCTAGACGCTTTTTGAAATCAGTGTCCCATTACTGTGTGGAGAATACCTGGCCATCAGAGCTGCTTTAAAAGGTGTTGACGTGGACTTCCGGCGCGGTGGAGACTGTTCGTGCGGTGGCGTCTACGCTGCTCCGGGCATGTATCCGCTTCCAATACTCTGCGATAGCTGCGCATATTGATGACACGACATCACGTTGTCATGCAAAGATGAGGCGAAGCCGGATAGAAGGCGACAGATGGCACTTACAGGGGCCCCGCACTTCTCCCCCCCCCACGGCATATCCAGTTTAACCGCCCGGCCAGTATGGCCATTTACATTCTCTTATGGAACTAAGGTAGTTTATTAAGACCTTACCGGTGAGGCCCTCTGACATCATACAGTGACATCACTTTAGTTAACATCTGTTCATTGTCTACATCATGCGTCTTATATAGTGTTAATCTACTTAACAGATCTACCATTGGGCACATTTTCATGGCGATTGAGCGAGAAATATATCAAATATGATGAAAAACGAAGCTAACTTTTTTTTTTCCTGGACACGGTGTACACAGGGGTGTATATCTACAACAATGCATGTTGGTGCAGAGCAATGTCTATATGTGCAATGTATATCAGTACAGAGTAATATGTGCAATGTATATCAGTACAGAGCAATGTATATCTGTGTATACACAATTAGACAAATGAATATACACAGAGTAATAAATAGATGATGTCCGGCTCTCATCCCGGCAGGTGCAGAACTTCCCGCCCCATAAGCTTCTTGTGCTGAAGATGATACAATGTATCAACTTGGAGACTCAACATGAAGACACCACACACTGAAGCTCACCCCTCTACAAGAACAAAACACACACAGCAGACAGAAACACACCACAAGATCTGCTTGCCCCCTTCTAGGGCAGGGTATTCGCACTCAGTGATTAGAGAGAAAAATAAAGGAAAAATAAATGAACCTAAACATCCCTGCCAGAATCGAACCCTGGTCCCCTATGTGAAATGGCACTGCTGCATACCATTGAGCTATTATATACTTTCTGGTTTTTGTCTGGTGAATAAAGGGCATAGAAACCTGTTATTAAACAGCTCTGGCTATTCGCCATCCAGTTAAGTATCTAGGAGTGCGACATAGCCGTAAGGGTGACAAGGGTTCGAATAGCCAGGTGTGTGATCGTTTAACTGAGTGCGAATAGCGTGCGCTTATTTGCACTCAACTGTGAATATCCACGTCCCCCCCTCACCACCCACAAACCCCACCAACACAGCAAGACACACAAATAAAACACTCTGCTGCCCCCTTTTAACACCCCAAAACACACTCAGCAGACACACCAAACCTTTCCCTCCTCGCCTGTGCGGAGCCTCTCCGCGGGTGGGGGAGGAATCAGTGCCCTGCCTGGTGGCTTCTGTCCAATCACCTCCCCTGTCGTAAGTGCAAATTTCACTCTTTGTGATGAAACCTTGAAAGCTGATGGCTGAAAAACTTGACCTAACTGCCATAATTTTGGGCCATTACCGATTGGATAATGCCCAGAATTTTAACCAATCAGAGAGCAGGGATTTCAATAATGCCCTGAATTTGACTGCTTTAGGTGCGCGGTCCCACTAACTACACAGCGCAAGCCCCGCCCACCAGTTACTACGGTCCGAGCCGTTTCCCTACCTGTCGCGCACCTTTCCTCCGGTGCGCGACAGGTTTTCAGGCAGGCAAGGGAATTTGAGTTTGGCATTCGCGACGGAGGCGTGGCACCCCACCCCCCCCCCCGGCGGTTCGCCAATGAGGGCGAACCCAGCTGTTGGGACGTCATGGCCACGCCACGCAAACGACACCACGGGCCCTCCGTACAAATCCCCGTCGCGAAATCTGTTTCTTCTTCTTCATGTAGCGCTTGACCGCGACGCCCACGCCCCCCCCCCCCCCCCCCCCCCCCCCCCCCCCCACGTGGCCACGAGGTGGAGGGACTCAGCCTTAGCCTATAATGCGCCTTATTTACATCAGTCAAGTTGTTGCAAGTAAAACCTGTGTGCGCAGGCTCTGTGTATTGCTTTTTAGGGCCCTGCGGGACTGACTATGTGACATGGTGCACTCAGTGCAATGGAAAGTCTCTATACTTGGCCAGCTCAGCATATAGTTTTTCATATGAGTTTATTTCCGGATTTCGAACAGGACGGTTTCAGGGCCAGGCCGGGTACAAAAACACCGCCCCCAACCAGCATCTTTTGTTAACCTGAGAGACAATCCCGGCAAGAATCACTTCCATAAAGGACAGACACTGCGGCCCTCCAAAAACTTAGCAGAGTCAATCATAGGCATTGTAAGTCTTTTTCAATGATATAGAACCAGGGGAGCGGAAACTTGAAGCTGCGCCCCCCCCCCCCCCCCCCTGTCTTCCCTTCCCCGGCTCTCGCGTCCCCCTCACTTGGTATCCGCGTCAAATGATGCTGCGGGTTCGTTGATGTCACGTGACCGCAGCGTCATTTGAAGCATGTGACATCACGTCACATGGCGTTGCATGGCGACGCGTCACGGCGCCGGCTGATACCGGTAAGTGAGTGTTGCAGGGGCCTCACGGCGAATCCCCACGGCATTTAATTAAGCCTCTGCCATCGCCGCAACCCCCCAGAAAAATCACCTGCCCCCCCCAGTGTGCGCACCCTGATCTGGACATCATGCATACGTTTCCGGGAGATCTCACATACGTGTTTCACCCTGACGCGAGATCTCCCGGAAAGTTATGCAGGATGTCTAGATCCTGGCAGACTATGCGTGTGGGCGCGGAGTTTGTTAATGAACGTCTCTTGATGTTAAATGTATAACCACACAAGTCAAGCAATGGTGGAGTTCCAGAAGAAAGGGTGGTCTCCATGACCGCAGGAGTGCAGCGCTGCTTTCCACATGGTCAGGTTTGGATGATGAAGTAAAGTGGGGCTTTCAAGCTGCAGCACACTCCTCAATTCTGCATCTTATCCTCGTACAGTCAGCTTACACTGGAAAAGCAAGAGCAGAGTGGCCCACTCCAGTCCTCAAGGGCCCAACAAACAGGTCAGGTTTTAAGAAATATACCTCTTCGCACATTGCGGCTCAATCAAGATGCTGTCAGAATGAATGAGCCACCGTGCTGAACAGATATCCCTATATACCCCGGCCTGTTGGCGGCCCTTGAGGACTGAAGAATTACATCCAGCTCTGCCCTGTCCACGAAATTGTGCTTAATGCAAGTAGACTGGGACTGGGGTACTCAACACCCCCCCCCCCCCACCTCCCCCCCAACAGGTCAGGTTTTCAGGAAGCCAAGTCTTCAGCACAGGTGGCTCAATCGACTGAGCCGCTGCTTGAGCCACCTGTGCGCAGCGGAACTGATTGAGCCACCTGTGCTGAAGCTGGGATGTCTTGAAAACCTTACCTGTTAGAGGGAGGGGGGCTTGAGGACCGGAGTTTGAGCACCCCTGGGCCAGGACATCAGTATAGACATCACACACCTAACTTATTAAAGTATTACTCCGTCTCATCCTCGTGCTTTGCAAACGTCTATTCTATAAACCCTTGCATACAATCATCTCTCCATCTCTCTGGCAACTTACAACCGCCCCCCACCCCCTCCCCACCCACTTCCCCTGCTATCCTCAGCATACAGAGATGGAGGTGCTAGGTCTGATGGTGCCGGGAAGAGGGGAGGGGAGAGTCTGATGTGCCGGGAAGGGGAGGCGGGGGGGAGTCTGATGTGCCAGGGAGGGGGTGGGTGGGAGAGTCTGATGGTCCAGGGATAGGGGGGGTGAGGCCGATGTCAAGAGGGTGGGAGAGGAGTCTGGATGGTGCCAGGGAGGGGGGTGGGAGAGGCTGCCTGATGGTGCAAGGAGAGGGGGGGGATTGGGAGAAGTACTGATGGTGCCAGGGATGGGGGGGGTGGGAGAGTCTGATTGTGCCATTAGAATCTGATGGTGCCAGGGAGGGAGGGTGGGGGAGTCTGATGGTGCCAGGGAGGGGGGGTGGGGGAGTCTGATGGTGCCAGGGAGGGGGGGGTGGGAGAGTCTGATGTGCCATGTAGGCGAGAGTCTGATGGTGCCAAGGGGAAGGGGGGGTGGTGGAGAGTCTGATGGGTGCCAGGAGTGGGTAGTTGGTGGGGGGAGTGGAGGTGACAGAGGGGGGTTGGGTGGGGGGGAGTCGGATGGTGCAGGGCAGGGGGCGGTGGAGCGAGAATCGATTGGTTGCCAGAGAGGGGGGAGTCGTGGGAGAGTCTGATGGTTGAACCATGGGGAGGGGAGCCGGTGGGAGAGTCTGATAGAGGTTACCCACGGGAGGGGGGTGGGGGAAGAGTCTGATGGTGACGTTAGGCCAGGGGAGGGGGAGTGGGAGGTCTGAGATCGGGGGGGGGGTGGGGGTCTGATGATGCCGGGGAGGGGGGGGGAATTGATGGTGCCTGTAGCGGAGTGGCTGGGGGGAGATATTCTGGTCCGGCAGCCAGAGGGAAAACTTGCCGTTGGGGCCAGAGATGCGGTGAGGGCGGGGAGTCTATGATGTGGGGGGGGGGGGGGGAAGAAAAGTGAGGTTGCCGGATGGGGGGAGGTGGGGAATTCAGAGATCGCAGAAAGAGATAAATCCATCACGCTCGTTCTAGTATGAGCAAGGTTCCAGGTCTGCTGCATTGGTTTCTATTAGCCGACTGAGTTCAAAATTGTCTAACTTCTTCTAATAAACCTAATTTAGGTGAACCTAACAGGGGAATGTGAAGGGTCAAAAACAAATGTTTGTAACAATTTTCAGTGTAACTTTTCTAGAATACCCATTAAATTAACCAGTTTGGCGATTTGCACCATGTAAAAGAATGAATAAGCTTCCTATTTCTCTGGCGAACACTGGATAGCGGCATATCCGCTACTCACTTTACCGATTGTCTAATGCGCCTACAGAATTACGTTGCAAACAAAGGAACCGAGGCGCGGAGGATGGACAACCCGTCTTATCGGCAAATACATTAGATACAAATTGTAAACCTTCCTCTGGCGTTTGTTTGCATTGAAATAATGGGAAAAGTATTTAGAAGTAATGTATACTCATCTCTATTACTTTTAAAGGTGTCAGTCGGCTCTATTTAACCTATTAAAACATGTACACGATTGTCCTAGTGCCTTTAATTTAAGGGAAAGATACCTTCGTTTTCCAGGGCTGTTCAAAAGGCCAGAGGTTCCAATATGATGCCGTTGCCCACATAAGGGCTGTTGTGCCTCCAGAGGGTGGAGCCTGTGGCTTGCTCTCCTCCCCCCTCCTCCTCTTTCCCCTCACCACGGGGTTTAGATTTGCACGCGCGCGCTGCCAACAGGGAGGAGGGGAAACTCACGCGGGGCATTTAAACCAAGCTTGACTTTCTTTTTTCCGCCCACCATCCCACATTAAGAATGTAATTGATATGTCTAACTATATATAAGGGATGTCTAACCAAATAAGGGGTTATTAAACTCCCTTCACAGGGTGGAACTGCACCTCGGTGTAGGTTTCCTACCTGAACTGGGAGGTGGAGATATTAAAACTCCTTATTCAACAGGTATAAAGGCAGGAATGAGAACCTGTCATTGTCCCAGTTTGGAGTCTTTAGGAGGATCACAGCAGAGCTCCCGCCCATAGGGATTCCAGGCTGGTTGACCGAGGATTTTACCCTGGCAACCGTAGGAACCCAAAGCCTCACGCACCAGAGAGCCAGCGCACAAAGAAGGGCCAAAAGGGGTCCTGGAGCAGCAGAACTCACAAACCTGCAACTTGAAATCAGAGATAGCGGCCAGCATCAATGTCAGATAAGACTCATAATTGTTCCCTGGTTGCTCATCTAGTTTATATGTTTTGGAGTTTATAACCAGATTAGTTGCCAGCTGACCGTAGAAAGGGCTGCAGTAAAGTGTAGTTATTTCCCCAATGGGAAAAGGTATTTATTTTTTGATTTATGTTTTGTCTTAAAGGGGTAGTGGCCCCAATTTGGTTGCTGTTTTGTGGAGAATAAAATCATCAAGTTTGGTTTACCCTAAAAACCACAACTTGTAAACTGTCATTGGGTGAGGCCTGAATTAATAGGCCGCGCGTATAGTGCCCGCGACGGGGGTGCCGCGACGGGACGGGTGACATCACCCGTCGCCGCTAGCGAAGTTTTATTTCGCTTTGCGTGTGACATCGCGGGTGACTGGATTGATGGTTCAGGGGCTGTCACATGAGGCACGACAGCCTTTGAAAAATCAAATATTGACAGCTTCCAAAGTTCGAAACGCTTACCATACGCGCGCAGGCGGCGGCAATGCATTTGTTTTTGGGCGACGTCGCCCGTCGCGGGCACTATACACGCAACATTGGAGTTGGAGGTGTGTGTGGTCTGTCTCTTCTTCCCCCCACATCCACCACTGCTTTATTTTAGCCTTATTTGTGTATTGACGCAGGAAAATAAAGGAAATAAGCGACTCAATCTGCATCCCACAATTAAAGAAGAGAGTGACCAAAAAGTTCAAAAATAACTTGGTTTATTGAGAGTGTGATACAGAGAGGAAACGCACAACACGTTTTCAGTCACTTCTTTTGGGGGCCTCCAGTTACCTTTTCGGGCTATTATATATTTTGTGATTGATGGTATGTCCTATCTTCCTCTGGGATATTGATGCTGTTACGGAGGTATATAATTATACACGGAGATTGGAGTATGGTTTCCGGAACCTGGAATGAGAGCCTGGCCATGCAAGGGTACAGCACCACCCCGAATGAGAGGGGACGCAGCGTGGAGGCAGCAATATTATAACAACCGCAGATAATGCACACTGCCACGGTTATTCTGGCTTTACAGGGCTAGTGTTTGAACTGACATGGGATTAGTATAAGGGGTATTTAAATGTTTTATTATTTATTACCTTGTGTTATACACATTTAAGAGCAGCAGAATGACGCCATGACGTCCCACACTCAGCAGGTAATTCTGTGTCGTGTTGCTAACAGTTGAATCTATTAAACCTGAGCTGCAAAACAACCAAATCAAAACTTGCTTCTCTGCATGGGGTGGCACAGAAAAGCATCCCTAACCTGACAGATTTGGGACTCCCAATGCAAAACTGGCGAGAAATGCGGTGATAAAACAACCTGTAAAATGCCGTGAACAAACAAACAAAAAAAAATGCTGCTTAGTGAATATGATTTAGTAAATACAAACAACATTGGCAGGTCAGTTTCATTTTTGTGGGTTTGACAGATCCAATGCAAATCATTCTTCCCTTAATTATAGAGGTAAATAAGAATTTTAACTTGGGTAGTGTTAGGACCTGCTAACGGTCATGCCCTGAAAGGGCAGCAGGCTTAAGACGCTTGGCCAAAGGGTTAAACTAAAATTACCCTTTTTCAGAGAATATATAGGTATTGCACTGTGTATTTTTGTCACATTGGAAGTAGCTTTGGGCTTCTTTGTTTGTTTTTTTGTTTTGAATATGATTTATTGTTAGAAGTTCATCCTCCCGCCGCCCTCCGTATAATACCCCCGGATTGTGGTGAGTGCTCCGTGGGTGCAGAAACTGTCCCTGTGTATGAGCAGACCCGTCAGCGCTACTGAGGGGAGATGAGCTGTCAGTCGGATCCCCTGCAGAGAGCAGCAGGTGACATATTGTGCATGTGAACCCAAGAGCGCCCCCCGTCCGTATGTGTGAGTCTGGACACTGTACGCGAGCTCCTTAGACGGTGGCTTTCCCTGTTTGCAGGGAACATGTTGACAATTCCATTTCCATTTGTTCACAGCGCGTCATGGAAACATGTGGTTTAATTACACCGTCTCCCCGTCGGTTCTCAATTGCTTTTCCGAGCAGTTCGTGTGACCGTGAGCACGATGTCAGGGGACACATCGGGGGTAATAATAAAAGCTTCCACAGTGCGGGCACAGGATGAGGGATCAACCGCAATGACTCCACCACCCATGCAGCACGAGCTGAGTGTGAGTGGAGTGTGGGGGGGGGGTATGTTTTTAGTGAAGTTACTAGAGCCTGGGATACAAAAAGCTGTAGACTTCAGTGACTGATACCAGTGAGACGGTGACATGCCCGTATGGGAGTGAGTGTCACGGTGCTGAGGAGAGGTTTAGTGCAGTCTTCCAATGAAAGCGACCCACGTCCTGATAAATACAGCCGCACCAAGGGAAGGCGTCTCGCAATGAGTGAGATTTGGGTTGATGCACAGTTTGCATTTATGTTGGAGCACGTCTAATCCTCACTCAAATGGGCGTTTTTTTAACGTGAGGGGGTTATTTAGGGGATATGACAGTTTGTGTAGGGGGGAGGAGACAGAATTAACACCAGAGGAGATTATTCTGTGATGCCTTTTATATTCAGCAAAAAGGAAAGTAACAGGGTCACGGGGGATAGTTACCCTTTGTAAGTGTGGCAGATGATCTCCGAAAGGATAGGGGATTCTTGTACTTCTTGTGGAACATGAATGAAGAGGAGGAAGTTGTCAGGGAAAGTGCATCACCGTGTCGATCATCCTCTTCGCATGTAAAGGATTGAAGAAATCTGTATATAAATCTCTCTTAGACTTCAAGACATGCTAAAAGCTTGTGTAAGGTTGATCCTGTATAGTGCTGTTTTCTTAGCACGGTGGACGTCCTTCTTCATCACTATTGTGAGTGGACCGTTGTAACATATTATTTGGTGACAACTTTGCTGTCCAGTGTTATGCTAATTTCACGGAGTGATGGCTGTCCGTGTGGGAGTGAGGCTGATGCTGTTCCCAGTGTAGTGAGATGCGCACGTCTGCAATGAGGTTGTCGCTGTTACCTCTCAGATGAAGCCGCTTTGACCTCCCCTGGATTGGGCGCTGATTTTTCCGTAGCGTGCCCAGCGTAGTGACGCTTTTGCCTCTTGATGTGATGCTGTACTCCCATTGTGTGAGTGACGCTGCATCCCATATGAGTGACGTGTGTTTTTCCTCCCAGTGAGTGATGGCTAGGCGTTCCCATATGACTGGACGCTTGCTTCCTCCATGTTGAGTGACGCGGTTTTGCTCAGGGTAGTGATGTAGTCTCCACGTGAGTTGACGCGAGTCTGTATGTGATGTGACGCAGTCCCAAGTGAGTGGATTCCTTCCGGATGGTGACGCTGCACCTCCCAATGAGTTGATGGTCTGATCTCGCCAGCTGATGTTTGACGCTGCCTCTCCTGCAGATGGTTAAGTTGATGACGCTGCTTGTGTGATGCTGCCTCCCAATGAGTGGTGCGCTGCATCCCCTTGAGTGATTCGTTTGGCCTCCCTAGTGTGTGTGTGTGTGGGTATTTTGCCTTCCCCTGAATGATCGCTGCGTCGCCTCGCAGTGACGCGTATCCCAGTGCTAGCAGCGATGCAGTCTCTGTGGTGTAGCTGACCGCTAGATTAAGTCTGACCAGTTGATTGTGAGTGCTTGGCTCCCCCGTTATACTGTGAGTGACGCTGTTTCTCCCTTGTGAGGGGACGACTGCCTCAAAGAGTGATACCAGGGGTGATTGGGTGTTCTTCAGGATATTTTCGCATGGCTGTCATTTGTACATCAGTGTTTGGCTCAATTCAGTCCCTGGTTCAGCTAATTGTGGTGGTCTGTCAATCAGTCTCCCTGTGTGTAGTCCACCGGTTGGACTCAATAGAGGCGCGAGATCATCCTGTATGCCCTGGAGGAGGATTGAAGACCTGACTTGGGGGTGATAGACGTGGATGGGTGGGCTTGAGGATCTGCAGTTGAGCGTGTCCCCTTGCACGTTCAGCGTGGGACACGTTGTCAGTGCGAGGAGATAATACTAGTGTGATTGCATTATTTCCTCCTCACGTTGTAATGACATCATCTGATGTACGTGAGTATGAGAGATGAGAGACAGAGAGGACATGCGCTCATTCTGTGTCTATACCTGCACATTCTAACTGACTGGGGCCAAAATGTTAGGTTGCACTACCGTGCCGAGATTTAATGTTAATGGACAAATAAAAGAATTATAAAGGTGTTTTTTGTGATGTAGAGATCAGACCTGGTGTTTGCGGTTTTTTTTGTCGCATAACTGGGGGGTGAGCTCAAAAATATTGTGGGGGGTGGGGTTTTTGTGTGCTTGTGTCAGTTACAGAGGTCCAATGCTCTCCCCAAAAGATTTAAATGTTAGAATGTATGCCGGGGGTGTTTGGGGAGGTGTGATTTAATTTTATTAGTTTCTTCCGGTGCGTATTTTTTCGCATCTATTAACTATATTATCCAGGCTTTCCTATGTTGATCGTGTCGTCATTGTAACCCAGCAACTGTGTCTGTCGACGTTTGGGTACTGTGTGATGGTGCGTTGCCATGGCAATGTTGTTTAGGGGTTGTGGTGCGGGCTATTTATGTAGGGGAGGATGGCAGTTGGACAGGTGAGTGATGGCAGTGGGGAAAATGGATTGCTACTACCCCTGGTTTTAAATGACAATACATGACGGGGAGTAGAAGAAGGGAAAGCACCAAGTTGTTGGCTACCCCATTTCGGTGAGCATGCACTTGCACCAATATTATTAGGAACGAACTGACTATAATGGGGGTTGACCCTCTCAGTTCTGATGTAATGCCTTTTTCCCCCACTTGGTGATATGCTCAAGCTGATGTCATGCATGGCATGAGGTCATCGAGGTTCCATGGGTGGTATAGCTCACCGTGATTTCACCCTCCTGCGAACCCCGTTCTGTGTTCAGGGGGGTATTAGACTGCATTAATGGACATTACACGGATAGTGTCGGTTCTACAGTGTGTGTCCAGTATGTTGACACTTCTGTTCATTCACATGCTCCCTCCGATTATTAAAGAGTCATTATGTACCCTCAAGGAATCCGCGCTTCCTGCTCCCATAGGTTACGCTCTGTTACATGAGACCTATTTTGTTAATTAGGGTTTAATTCTAGTAAGTACATCTCAAAGGGGTTTAGGTGAAATTGTGCAGCTGGCAGGGGTGATTTTTTTTAGAGCTATGGATTCCGGCACGTGGGTTCCCGAGTGACTTTTCTGGGCATAGTGATTCTTACGAACCTCCAGTGATGACAGGTGACATCTGCCAATGTGACATCGGTGGCATTCACGTGGGGGGGCTTTCATGACTGGAGGGTCCCCCAGTGCAGTGCGGTGTAAGGGGGGGCTTTCATGACTGGAGGGTCCCCCAGTGCAGTGCGGTGTAATATATGGTGCAGTGCAATGCGTGAATGGGTTAGCAAACAATTGTTTTCCTTTCTGTCCCGTCTGTATTGTCATTTAAACCAGCGGTGTGCAATCTTTTCCCCCTGCGCCCCCTGTCTGCTCTCCTCCCCTGCATGCGCCGCCCCTCCACATTGCCATGGCAACACAACATCACGTGATCCCGCGGCGACATTTGTTGCTGGGTTACCATGACGACGCGTCACTGGAAGCCATGGTAAGTTAGTTATAGATGCGTCGCGCGGTCCCCGGCATTTCATTTAAATGCTTTGGGGGAGAGCATGGGACCTCTG
>WSYH01003379.1:22630-68349 GCA_036426205.1 Ascaphus truei
GGACTGATTGAGCCACCTGTGCTGAAGCAGCGATATCCTGAAAACCTCACCCATTGGGGTCACTCTTTGGGAGGCAGCGTCCCTGACTAGGAGGCAGTGTCACTCACTGGGAGGCAGCGTCACTCACTGGGAGGCAGCGTCACTCACTGGGAGGCAGCGTCATTCATTGGGAGGCAGCGTCACTCATTGGGAGGAAGTCTCACTCACTGGGAGACTGCGTCACTCACTGGGAGACTGCGTCACTCACTGGGAGACTGCATCACTCACTGGGAGACAGCGTCACTCACTGGGAGGCAGCGTCATTCATTGGGAGGCAGCCTCACTCACTGGGAGACAACGTCACTCATTGGGATGCAGCGTCACTCATTGGGAGGCAGCTTCACTCAGGAGGCAGCGTCACTCACTGGGAGGCAGCGTCACTCACTGGGAGGCAGCGTCATTCATTGGGAGGCAGCGTCACTCATTGGGAGGAAGTCTCACTCACTGGGAGACTGCGTCACTCACTGGGAGACTGCGTCACTCACTGGGAGACTGCATCACCATGTGCTGAAGCTGGCATCCTGAAAAAGGACTGTGTTGGGGGGGAGTGTGGGGGGGGGGGGTGTTGAGTACCCAGTCCCAGTATTGCAGTTAATGCACCAATTTCCGTGGACAGGGCACGAGCTTGGATGTAATTCTTCAGTCCTCAAGGGCCGCCAACAGGCGGGTATTAGGGATATCTGATTCAGCACGGCGGCTCATTCATTTGACAGCCATTGATTGAGCCCGCAATGTGCTGAAAGAGGTATTATTCTTAAACCGACCTGTTTGTGGCCCTTGAGAATGGAGTGGGCAATCCTGCTCATTGCTTTTCCAGTGTAAAGGTGGAACTGTACGAGGATAAGAGGGGCCAGAATTGAGGAGTGTGATGCAGAGTGAACAGCCCCTACTTTTACCATCATCCAACTGGACACATGTGGAAGCAAGCGCTGCACTACCGGTGCATGGAGACACCTTCTTCTGGAAAACTCCACCATTGTTCTTGACTTTGGGTTGTATACATTTTAAACATCAAAGGATGTTTCAGACAAATCCGCGCCCACACGCAATAGTTGCAGGAATAGACATCTGCATAACTTGACGGGGAGATTCTCGCCGTCAGTGGGAAAACACGTTATTGAGATCTCCCGAACGTAGGCATGGATGTGCACAGATCAGGGGTGCGCAACTGGGGGGGGCAGGTGATTTTTAGGGGGAGAGTGAGGGCGATGGCCAGGCTTAATTTAAATGCCGGCGGGATCGCGTGAGTCGGCCTCCTGCAACATACACTTCCGGGAATTCAGCCGGCGGCGGGACGCGTCGCCACTGCAACGCCCATGTGAACGGTGGATGTCCATCCTTCAAATGAGATGCGTGGTACGTGACATACACGAACCCGCAGCATCATTTGACGCGAACAAGGTGAGGGGACGCGAGAGCCGGGGGAAGGGAAGCAGGGGGGGGGGGGGGGGGGGGCGCAGCTTCAAAAAGGTTTCCGCTCCCATGGTCTAGACAAAAACAGATGTACAAGCCTTTTGACTCTTGCCTAACGTTTTTGGAGGCCGCAGTTGTCATGTCATATGGAAGTGATTTTCCGGATGTCTATCAGGTCTCTCAGAACAAAGATGCTGGTTGTTGGGTCGGTGGTTTTTGTACCCGGCCTGGCCCTGAAACGTTCCTGTCGAATCCAGGGGAAATAAACTCTATAGTGAAAAATATTGCTGAGATGCCAAGTACTAGCGCACTTCCAGTGAATGATGGCCCATGTGACATAGTCAGCCACGGCAGCCTAAAAAAGCAATACACAGCAGCCTGCGCACACAGGTTTACTTGACAACAACTAGACGATGTAAATAAGGAGCTTATAGGCTAAGGCTGAGTCCCCAGTAAGCCCCGGTGGCCCGGTGGGGGGGGGGGGGGGGGGGGGGGAGGCAGGGGCGGCCAGTGCACAGCGTCTCACCGCGATCATGAGGAAAGATTTGCGGACGGTGAGCTCTGTAATAGATATCGACCCGGGGCGCGTGGCTGTGCAGTTGCGCGGCGGGTAGGTGGAACCATGATCGTCCACAAAGCTGGTTACGCCCACATGGGCATGAACCGCCGGGGGTTGGGTGGGGGGGGGGGGGGTGGCCCGCACTCGTGCGACGAATGCCAAATCAAATTCCCTTGCCTGACATGAAAACCTGTCAGCGCACACGCTGATGGAAAGGTGCGCGACATGGTAAACTGAGGACACGGAGTAATGGGGGAGGCGGGAGCTTGCGTCGATAGTTAGTGGGGACCGCAGCCTAACAGCAGTCAAATTCGGGCATTATGAAATCCCTGCTCTGTGATTGTTAAAATTCTGGGGCATGATCAACGGTATGGCCCGATAGAATTATGGCAGAGTTTGTCAAGTTTTTCAAGCCAATAAGCTTTCAGTTCATCACAAGAGTGATGGAAATTGTGCACTTAGACGGGGAGGTGTATTGGACAGAAGCCACCAGACGGGCAACTGACTACCTCCCCCACCCTGCCTGCAGAGAGCTCGCACAGGTGAAGTGATAGTGAGGAAAGGTATGTGTATGTTGGGCTTTGGTTGTGGCTTGTAGGGGACCGGGGGGGAAAAGTGGGCGGCAGGCAAGGTGTTTACTTTGTGTGTTTTCGTGGGTGGTGGGTTTGTGGGGTGTTGTAAGGGGGGGGCAGTGGCGATTCATTCAAGTTTGAGGGTAAAATGCCGCATGGCTATTCGCACTCAGTAAACATCCCAGCTGGAGCGAACCTCCTGTCCCCTACGGGCTATTCGCACTCAGGTAGAACTTTGAGGCTGAGTGCGAAATAAGCCGTAGACTGTTATGAAAAGGTTTCATGCGCTTATATTCACCCCAGGAAAACACCAGAACAGTCTTATAGCTCAATGGTTATGCAGCAGGCACATTCAAGCAGTGGACCAGGGTTCGATTTCTGGCAGGGATGTTTATTGTTCCGATTTTATTTCTCATGATGCGAATATCACTGCCTAGAGGTCCGGGGAGAGGGGCAGCAGAAGTCTTGGTGGTGTTGTTTGCTTGGTGTGTGGGTTTTGTTCTTGTAGATGGGGGAGCTGCAGTGTGTGTTTGTCTACAGTGTGTGTTTGTGACTGGAGGGTTTCGGGGCAGAGTGTTTGGTGTGTGGTGTGTGTGGTGTCTGTGTCTTGTCTGCAGGTGTGGGGTAACAGGGGGCTGCAAGTGGGTTGGAATGTGTAAACGGTGGGCCATTGCTGGTGTGTGCTTTGTGGATGCTAGAGGTGGCAGAGCTTGTTTGTGATTTGTGGGTTTGTAGGTGTAGAGGGGGGGCTGTGTGTTTTGTGAGGTAGAGGTGGGGGGTTGCAGTGTGTTTTGTGGGTGTGAGGCGCCAGGGGACTGCCACAGATGTGTAGGGGTAACTGCAGAGAGGTTGTGTTGTGTCAATAGGGTGGTGCTGCAGAGTGGTGTTTGCGTGTATAGAGGGGGGACTTGCAGTGTGGTGTGTGTGTGGGTGTGTGTGGGGTATATAGACGAGGCTGTGTATATGTACAATTTTTCATAGAAACTGCCGTATAAAAGCCATAAGAATGTAGACAATTCATGTGATTAAAAATCAATATGACTACAAACATTTATAGTGTTTTATGAAAAATTAAAATACAATAAGATACATTTTAGCTATAATAGAATAATCCCTCAGAACAGGGCATTAACTGGCCAATAAGCAAGCGGGGGTTAACGTCCTCAGGCTTTTCGCTCGGGCCTTCAATCTTCCAGCCAGGGCATTATTGGCCAGTTAATGCCCTGTTCAGCTGGATTATTACTAGTAATAGTAATGCTTTATTGGTCTGTGATGGGATATGTGCAGTGTGGACTTGTAACATCCACACGCACAGAATGATTGAGAATGAGGTAGATGGAGGTTGAATGCAATGATGTAGTTTTAAGGTATGGCCACCCCGGTGGACCAGGACCAATTGCATCTCTGCAGAAATCATCTGTACATTATTGGGTCCATGTAACAATGGTTGTTTCAGATAAAAGGTGGACAACACATTGTAGTGCTCATTAATGTTACTTCCCAGAATCCCTGACTGCGTGGAGCACGCAATTATGCGGGGATAATGGTGAAACGGCAGGGTTGCAGACCTGCCTAAAGCCTGGGTCCTGCTGTTCCGACGGAGTGCGCGGCCCTCACACGGAACATGTGCAGTTCACTCCCAGCCAAGGTCCCAGTCCCCATCACTGCAAGAATCGCAAGGGCACACTGTGCGTCATCAGCAAGCAGGGGATAACACGAGGATCGTAGGATCCAAAAGCGGCGACGAGTCAGTTGGTGGAGCGGCAATGAGGGGGAAGGGGGAGGAGGGAGGAAGCTGTCTAGAGCTATGGTGCCGTTTCAGGCTGGCGCGTGCTGGGGAGGTCTTCCCTGAGCTCGTCTTCTTCCCGGGGAGGAGAGGCGGCAGCAACAGCAGATTGGGGGGGGGGGGGGGATTCCCATGGGGCATTCCCATTGACCAAGGAGAACGTTTGGGACCCCCAGTGGCTGTATTGAGATTTGGGACCCAGTGGCTGTGAGATTGGGACCCAGTGGCTGTATGAGATTTGGGACCCCGTGGCTGTATGAGGATTGGGACCCCAGTGGCTTTATGAGATTTGGACCCAGTGGCTTTATGAGATTTGGGACCCCAGTGGCTGTATGAGATTTGGGACCCCAGTGGCTTTATGAGAGGGTAGAACCAGCAGATGTGGGAGAGAACCATTATTCCCAAAACCTGTAAAACATCTGGGGGGGATGTGTGATGAGTGTCAGGGAATCCCAGCTACCGCGTTACACACGGCACAGCCGGCGCTTGCGTGTCAGGGAATCCCAGCTACCGCGTTACACACAGCACAGCGGCGCTTGCGGGTCAGGGAATCCCAGCTTCCGCGTTACACACCAGGCATCAGCCGGCGCCGGAGTGTCAGGGAATCCCCAGACTGATACCGCGTTACAACGGCACAGCCGGCGCGTGGCGTGGTCAGGGAATGCCAGCTTCCGCGTTACACACAGCACAAGCCGGGCTTGCGTGTCAGGGAATCCCAGGCTTGCCGTGCCGGGCGTCCTGAGCTGAAACGCAAGTTGGATGGATATTTACGGCAAGAATTCCTCTTGTCGTGTGTGGGACGAGGCAGTGTCCAAGAATGCATTGCCTCACAGGCAGCACGCATCACGAAGGGTTTTTGACTCTGTCTCTGGTTGCATGTGTCTGTGGCACGTGCCGCTCTAGGTGCGATGTTAGGAAGCTGTCGTGTCAGTGTGTGCAGCAGATTGCACTGCCTGTTGTGTCACAGTGATTGCAGCGCATTGACACTGCTCTGTGTGTCAGGTGTGTGCAGCGCATTGCACTGCCTCTGTGTGCATGTGTGGTGCAGCGCATGTGCAGCATCTGTGTGAACTGTGTGTGGCCAGCGCATTGCACTGACTCTGTGTGTTCAGTGTGTGCAGCCATTGCACATGCCTCTGTGTGTCAGTGGTGTGCAGCATTGCAATGCCTCGTGTGTCAGTGTGTGCAGCACATTGCACTGCTATGTGGTCAGTGTGTGAGGAGAATTGCACTGCCTCGTGTGTCAGTTGGGTGCATGCATGCACTGCACTCGTGTGTCGGTGTGCAGCACATTGCACATGCAATCTGTGTGTCACAGTGTGTGCAGCGCATTGCAATGCTTCTGTGTGTCAGTGTGGCAGCGCATTGCACTGCCTCTGTGTGTCCGTGTGTGCAGCGCATTGCCTGCCTCTGTGTGTCAGTGTGTGCAGCGATTGCACCTCTGTGGTCAGTGTGTGCAGCATTGCCGCCTCTGTGTGTGTGTGTGCAGCCATTGCACTGCCTCTGTGTGTCAGTGTGTGCACGCCATTGCACTGCCTCTGTGTGTCAGTGTGTGCAGCCATTGCACTGCCTGTGTGTCTGTGGTGTGCAGCGCATGCACTGCCTCTGGTGTCACAGTGTGTGCAGCCATTGCACTGCCTCTGGGTGTTGTGTGTGCAGGCATTGTGCACGCCTCTGTGGTCAGGTGTGAAGGCTTGCACTGCCTCTTGTGTAGTGTGTGCAGCCATTGCACTGCCTTGTGTGTCAGTGTGTGCAGCGCATTGCACTGCTTGTGTGTCAGTGTGTGCGCGCATTGCACCCTCTGTGTGTCAGTGTGTGCAGCGCATTGCACTGCCTCTGGTGTCAGTGTGTGCAGCGCATTGCACGCCTCTGTGGCAGGTGTGCAGGGCATTGCACTGCTTGTGTGTCAGCTGGGTGTGCAGCGCAATTCACTGCCTCTGTGTCTGTGTGTGCAGACGCAGCACTGCCTCTGTGTGTCATGTGGGGCAGCGCATTGCACTCGCCTCTGTGTGTCACGTGTGTGCAGACGCATTGCACTGCCTCTGTGTGTCACTGTGTGTGCAGCGCATTGCACTGCCTCTGTGTGTCTGTGGTGTGCAGCGCATTGCATGATCTGTGTGTCTGTGTGTGCAGCGCATTGCATCTCCTCTGTGTGTCACTGTGTGGGCACGATTGCACTGCTCTGTGTGTCATGTGTGCAGCGCATTGACTCCCTCGTGTGTACGTGTGTGCAGCGCATTGCACTGCCTCTGTGTGTCAGGTGGCAGCCATTGCACTCCTTGTGTTCCTGTGTGTGCAGCGCATTGCACTGCCTCTGTGTGGTGTGTGTGCAGGCATTGCACTGCCTCTGTGTGTCAGCGTGTGCAGCAGCATTTGCACTGCCTCTGTGTGTCACTGTGTGTGCGCGCATTGCACGCCCTGTGTGTCTGTGTTGCAGCGCATGCATGCCTTGGTGTCACAGTGTGTGCAGCGCATTGCACACTGCCTCTGTGTGTCAGTGTGTGCAGCGCATTGCACTCCCTCGTGTGTCCTGTGTTGTGCAGTACATTGCACTGCCTCTGTGTGTCATTTGTGTGCAGCGCTTGCACTGCCTCTGTGTCACTGTGTGTGCAGCACATGCACTGCCTCTGTGTGTCAGTGTGGGCAGCGCATGCACTGCTTGTGTGTCACTGTGTTGTACAGCGCTTTGCACTGCTCGTGTGTCATGTGTGTGCAGCGCATTGCACTGCCTCTGTGTGTAGTGTGTGCAGCCATTGACGTCTGTGTCAGTGGGTGCAGCGCATTGCACTGCTTGTGTGTCAGTGTGTGCAGCGCATTACACTGCCTCTGTGTGTCACTGTTGGTGCAGCGCATTGCACTGCCTCTGGTGTCACAGGTGTGCAGCACTGCATGCCTCTGTGGTCAAGTGTGTGAGCGCATTGCAATGCCTCTGTGTGTCTGTGTGCAGCGCATTGCACTGCCTCTGTGTGTAGTGGGTGCCGCGCATTGCACTGCCTCTGTGTGTAACTGTGTGTGCAGATTGCAACTGCCTCTGTGTGTCAGTGTGTGCAGCGCATTGCACTGCCTCTGGGTGTACTGTGTGGTACAGCGGTCTGTTGCATGCCTCTGTGTCTCTGTGTGTCACTGTGTGTGCAGCGATTGCACTGCCTCTGTGTGTCAGGTGTGGCAGCGCATGTGCACTGCCTCTGTGTGTCAGTCGTGGCAGCGCATTGCACTGCCTCTGTGTGTCACTGTGTGTGCCGAGCAATTGCACTGCTCTGTGTGTCCGTGTGTGAGCGCATTGCACTCTCTGCTGTCGTGGTGCTGAAGTGCAATTGCACGTGCCTTTGTGTGTCGTTGTGCAGCGCATTGCACTGCCTCTGTGTGTCAGTGTGTGTGCGCTTGCATGCTTGGGTGTTAGTGTGTGCAGCCACCTTGCACTGCCTCTGTGTGTCAGTGTGTGCAGCGCATTGCACTGCTCTGTGTGCAGGTGTGTGCTGCGCATTGCACTGCCTCTGTGTGTCATGTGTGTGCAGCGCATTGCACTGCATCTGTTGTGTCACTGTGTGTGCAGCGCATTGCACTCCTCTTGTGTCAGTGTGTGCAGCGCATTACATCTGTGTGTCAGTGTGTGCAGCGCATTGCACTGCCTCTGTGTGTCAGTGTGTGCAGCGCATTGCACTGGTCTGTGTGTCAGGTGTGCAGGCATTGCACTGCCTCGTGTGTCAGTGTGTGCAGCGCATTGCACTGCCTCTGTGTGTCAGTGTGTGTGCAGCGCATTGCACTGCCTCTGTGTGTCAGTGTGTGTGCAGCGCATGCACTTGTGTGCCTCTGTGTGGCAAGAGTGTGTGTGCAGGCATTGACACTGCCTCTGTGTGTCACAGTGGTGCAGCGCATTGCACTGCCTCTGTGTGTCAGTGTGTGCAGCGGCCATTGCACTGCCTCTGTGTGTCACTGTGTGTGCAGGCACATTGCACTGCCTCTTGTGTGTCATGTGTGTGCAGACCATTGCATGCCTCTTTGTGTCACTGGGTGTGCAGCGCATGACTCCTTGTGTGTCATGTTGTGTGCAGCACATTGCACTCTCTGTGTGTCACTGTTGTGTGCAGACAGGTGCACTCACTACTGTGTGTCACTGTGTGTGCAGACACATTGCACTGCCTCGGTGTGTCACGTGTGTGTGCAGCGCATTGCATGCCTCTCTGTGGTCACTGTGGTGTGCAGCCATTGCATGCCTCTGGTGAGTGGTGCAGCGATGCCTGCCTCTGTGTCATGTGTGTGCAGCGCATTGCAACTGCCTCTGTGTGTCACTGTGTGTGTGCACGCATTGCACTGCCTCGTGTGTCACGTGTGTGCAGCGGCATTGCACGGCCTCGTGTGTCACTGTGTGAGCGCCCCATGTGCACTCCTCTTGGTGTCACTGTGTGTGCAAGCCATTGTACTGCCTCTGTGTGTCAGTTGTGTGCAGCGCATTGCAATGCCTCTGTGTGTCACTGTGTGTGCAGCGATTGCAACTGCTCTGTGTGTCAGTGTGTGCAGCGCATTGCACTCCTGTGTGGTGTCACGTGTTTGCAGCGCATTGCACTGCCTTGTGTGTTAGTGTGTGCAGCGCATTGGCACTGCCTCTGTGTGTCATGGTGTGCAGCACATGCACTCCCTCTGTGTGTCACTGTGTGTGCAGCGCATTGCACTCTCGGTGTCATGTGTGTGCAGCGCCTTACACTGCCTCTGTGTCATGTGGTGCAGCGCATTGCACTGCCTTTGTGGTCAGTGTGTGCAGCGCATTGCACTGCCTCTGTGTGTCGTGTGTGCAGGCATTGCACTGCCTCTGTGTGTCACTGTGTGTGCAGGGCATTGCACTCCCTTGTGTGTCAGTGTGTGCAGCATTGCACGCCTCTGTGTGTAGTGTGTGCAGCGCATTGCACTGCCTTGTGTGTCAGTGTCGTGAGCGCATTGCACTGCCTCTGTGTGTCAGTGTGTGCAGCGCATTGCACCGCCTCGTGTGTCAGTGTGTGTGCACGCATTGCACTGCTCTGTGTGTCAGTGTTGTGGCAGCGCATTGCACTGCCTCTGTTGTGTCACAGTGTGTGCAGCGACATTGCACTGCCTCGTGTGTCAGTGTGTGCACGCATGCACTGGCCTCGTGTGTACCTGTGTGTGCAGCACATTGCACTGCTTGTGTGTCACGTGTGTGCAGACATTGCACGCCTCGTGGTCACTGTGTGTGGCATTGCACTCCTCTGTGTGTCACATGTGTGTGCAGCACATTGCACTGCCTCTGGGTGTCACTGTGTGCAGACATTGCACTCCTCTGTGTGCACTGTGTGTGCAGCACATTGCACTGCCTCGTGTGTCACGTGTGTGTTGCAGACATTGCACTGCCTTGTGTGTCACTGTGGTGTGTGCCAGCGCATTGCACGCCTCTGGTGTGTCATGTGTGTGCAGACGCATTGCACTGCCTCTGTGTGTCACTGTGTGTGTGCGCGCATTGCACTGCCTCGTTGTCACTGTGTGTGGTGCAGCGCATTGCACTGCCTCTGTGTGGTCACTGTGTGTTGCAGCCGCATTGCACTGCCTCTGTGTGTCACTGTGTGTGCAGCGCATTGCAGCCCTTGTGTTGTCATGTGGGTGCAGCGCATTGCACTGCCTCTGTGTGTCAAGTGTGTGCAGCGCATTGCACTGCCTCTGTGTGGTACTGTGTGTTGCAGCGTCATTGCCACTGCTCTGTGTGTCAGTGGTTGTGCAGCGCATTGCACTCCCTCTGTGGTCATGTGGTGCAGCGCATTGCACTGCTCTGTGTGTTTGTGTGGCGCATTGCACTGCCTCGTGTGTCAGTGTGTGCAGCGCATTGCACTGCCCTCTGTGTGTCACGGTGTGTGCAGGCATTGCATCCGTGTGTGTCAGTGTGTGAGGCATTCACGCTCTGTGTGTCAGTGTGTGTGCAGCGCATTGCACTGCTTTGTGTGTCAGTGTGTCAGCGCATTGCACTGCCTCTGTGTGTCAGTGTGTGCAGCGCATTTGCACTGCCTCGTGTGTCAGTGTGTGTGCTCGTGCATTGCACTGCCTCTGTGTGTCAGTGTGTGCAGCACATTGCACTGCCTCTGTGTCGTTCAGTGTGTGCAGCGCATTGCACTGCCTCTGGTGTCGTGTGTGCAGCGCATTGCACTGCCTCTGTGTGTGCACTGTGTGTGCAGCAATTGCACTGCCTTGTGGTCACTGTGTGTGCAGCACATTGCATGCCTCTCGGTGTCAATGTGTGGCAGCGCATGACATGCCTTGTGTGTCACGTGTGTGCAGCACATTGCACTCCCTTGTGTGTCAGTGTGTGCAGACATTGCACTGCCTCTGTGTGTCACTGTGGTTGGCAGCACATTGCACTGCCTCTGGGTGTCACTGTGTGTGCAGCGCATGGCAATCCCTCTGGTGTCACTGTGGTGTGCAGCACATTGCACTCCCTCTGTGTGGACATGTGGTGCAGCACATGCACTCCTCTGTGTCACTGTGTGTGCAGCACATTGCATGCTCTGTGGGTCACGTGTGTGCAGCATGCACTGCCTCTGTGGTACATGTGTTGTGCAGCACATTTGCACTCCCTCTGTGTGTCACGGGTGTGCAGCACATTGCTGCCTCTGTGTGTCACTGTGTGTGCAGCACATTGCATCCCTCTGTGGGTCATGGTGTGTGCAGCACATTGCACTGCCTCTGTGTGTACACTGTGTGTGTGCAGACGCATTGCATCCCTCTGTGTGTCACTGTGTGTGCAGCGAATTGCACGGCACTTGTTTCCAGTGTGTCAGCGATTGCACTGCCTCTGTGTGTCACTGTGTGTGTGCAGCGCATTGCACTGCCTCTGTGTGTCACTGTGTGTGCAGCGCATTGCACTGCCTCTGTGTGTCACTGTGTGCAGCGCATTGCACTCCCTTTGTGTGTCACTGTGTGTGCAGCGCATTGTACTGCCTCTGTGTGTCAGTGTGTGCAGCGCATTGCACTCCCTCTGTGTGTCACTGTGTGTGCAGCGTATTGCACTGCCTCTGTGTGTCAGTGTGTGCAGCGCATTGCACTCCCTCTGTGTGTCACAGTGTGTGCAGCGCATTGCACTGCCTCTGTGTGTTAGTGTGTGCAGCGCATTGCACTGCCTCTGTGTGTCAGTGTGTGCAGCACATTGCACTCCCTCTGTGTGTCACTGTGTGTGCAGCGCATTGCACTACCTCTGTGTGTCAGTGTGTGCAGCGCATTACACTGCCTCTGTGTGTCAGTGTGTGTGCAGCGCATTGCACTGCCTTTGTGTGTCAGTGTGTGCAGCGCATTGCACTGCCTCTGTGTGTCAGTGTGTGCAGCGCATTGCACTGCCTCTGTGTGTCACTGTGTGTGCAGCGCATTGCACTCCCTCTGTGTGTCACTGTGTGTGCAGCACATTGCACTCCCTCTGTGTGTCACTGTGTGTGCAGCACATTGCCCTGCCTCTGTGTGTCACTGTGTGTGCAGCGCATTGCACTGCCTCTGTGTGTCACTGTGTGTGCAGCACATTGCACTGCCTCTGTGTGTCAGTGTGTGTGCAGCGCATTGCACTCCCTCTGTGTGTCACTGTGTGTGCAGCACATTGCACTCCCTCTGTGTGTCACTGTGTGTGCAGCACATTGCCCTGCCTCTGTGTGTCCCTGTGTGTGTTTGTGTCATAGCTTGACTGGTCACAAATTCATCAGCCATTTTAGCAGCTTCTGGACCTTCTTGTGGAGCACTGTGAGCTTCTTCGCTTGGGCCGCAGATTATCGTCTCGGTTTCTGGACCTTTTTGCACGCCCTCTTGTACCAAGTCACCTGGCCTCTAAGCTTGGCCTCTAGCGATGCTTTGGTGATGGTCAGAGCAGTTTATCGTGCTGCTTTGCGAGGAATCAGACGTTCCTGCAGCACTTGTATTTCCTTAGCAGCTGCAGATTGTCTTCCTGCAGAGTTCGCTGCTTCTCCTCGGCCTTCTCGAGGTGCGTACGCAGACCTTGCAGTTGGTTCTGCAGTCGGTGCTCTGCTTCAAACTTTTCATCTTCCAAAAGTTTCTTTATTTTTTCAAGCTCGTGAGCTTTTCATTCTTTTCATTGACGTGGTTTGTCAACTCTGAATTTTCTTCTTTCAGTCTTAAATTGTCTCTTTTTGCAGTCTGTAATATTCAGGGCCTCCATGTATCCGTCCTTCCATTTACGCACTTCGGCTTTGAGACTCCTGGTCTCCTGGCGTGAGACTTCCATCTCTAGGTTGAGGGTCTGAAGCTCCTTCTGAGAGACTTTGAGATTCATATTAAGACTGAGGATAGTTTTTTGTGAGATGTCTAGTTCCTCAGCGAGACGGTGAAGAGACTTCCAGTTCTGTGCGACAACTGCTGATCTCTTGGTGTGAGGCATCGAGTGCTATGCGGAGAGTATGAACCTCTTTCTGGGATATGTCCACCTCTGTCCGGTCACTGTTGACCTCCTGGTGTGAGGCATTGAGTTCTATGCGGAGAGTATGAACCTCATTCTGAGAGACTTCCACCTTTCTATGGCACTTGCGAACCTCTTGCTGAAAGACTGTAATCTCTTTCAGTGTCTCCTCATATTTCTGCTTCAGATTAGCAATCAGTCTATCAGATTTGCTCTGTTTTCCATCCATGGCGGTAATAGTAGCGTTTGCTGTATCTAGATCTGTCCTTAGATCCTCCATGTCGGTCCCGGATTCAGAGTACATTGCGAGAACAGTCTTCTGTAGCTCAGCATTATCTTCCCTCTCCAGTTTCAATTGTACCCGGAGCAGATCAGTCACTGTCACGGGAGACCAACCTTTTTAACACTTTTACCATCTGGATCCTTTGATTGAATAAAAACATGAAATAAAATAAATTGGGTTTATTCACATAAAGAACACACACAGCTTGAATTACCAAAATATCACAGATCAACACACATGCCAATGAAATAACAGGTTTCTGGACTTAGTGTTCAGGCAACAGGGCAGGCTTTTGGCTAGGGGCGCAACTTGCCACCCCTATATTTCAGCCAAATAAAAGAATTTCGTTCTGACCTTGCAGAATTAGTTTCCCAGTCCTTAGATCTAACGAAATCCTGAGCGGGGATCAAATCTGTGATGGTGATAAAACTCCTCTTCACCCCAACCCCCTCCTTCTTGATGTTACAGCAGAATCTTTTAATGTATCTGCTGTCCCCTGCCTGTCATGTAAATCCCCCCCCCCCCCCCACCTCACATAACTGTAACGGTACCTACACCGGGGCCAGGCTCGTTTATGCATTTACACACATGGTACCATTAATAAAATCAGTCTACATGTTACATAGTTACATAGTTACATAGTTACATAGTTACATAGTAGATGAGGTAGAAAAAAGACTTCTGTCCATCAAGTTCAACCCATGCTAAATTCAGACAACAGATACTTTATCCTATATCTATACTTATTGATCCAGAGGAAGGCAAACAAAAAACCCCATTAAGGGGGAAAATTAATTCCTTCCTGACTCCAAGAATTGGCAATCGGATTAATCCCTGGATCAGCGTCCTTCCCATGTATACTTATTTGGTGTATCCCTGTATACCTTTCCCATCTAAAAAGATGTCCAACCTTTTTTTGAACATATCTATTGTATCTGCCATCACAGTCTCCATGGGTAATGAATCCCACACTGTAACTGCCCTTACTGTAAAGAACCCTTTCCTTTGTTGCTGGTGAAATTTCCTTTCCTCCAACCTTAAGGGATCGCCCCGAGTCCTTAGTACTGCCCGTGGGATGAATAGTTCTTTTGAAAGCTCCTTGTATTGTCCCTGAATATATTTGTATATAGTTATCATATCCCCTCTTAGACGCCTCTTTTCTAATGTAAATAAATCTAATTTAGCTATCCTCTCCTCATAAGTTAGATTGTCCATCCCCTTTATTAATTTGGTGGCTCTTCTCTGCACTCTCTCTAGTTCCATAATGTCTTTTCTTAGGATTGGTGCCCAAAATTGTACTCCATATTCAAGGTGTGGTCTTACTAGTGCTTTGCAAAGGGGCATTATTATGTTTACTTCCCTTCCATCCATTGCCCGTTTGATGCAAGATAAGATCTTGTTTGCCTTTGCAGCTACTGCATGACATTGGGCACTGTTGCTAAGCCTGCTGTCTACAAGCACTCCTAAATCCTTCTCCATCAAGGATTCCCCCAATATATCTCCATTTAATTTGTAAGTCGCCGTTTTATTCTTGTATCCGAAATGCATAACCTTACATTTATCTGTATTAAACCTCATCTGCCATTTACCTGCCCACGTTTCCAGTCTCTCCAAGTCCTTCGGGAGAGAAATTACATCCTGCTCTGATTTTATTAACTTACACAATTAAGTATCATCAGCAAAGATGGAGACTTTGCTCTCGATGCCAACCTCAAGGTCATTAATAAACAAGTTAAAAAGCAGGGGTCCCAGTACCGATCCCTGAGGTACTCCACTCACGACCTTAGCCCAACCTGGAAAAGTTCCATTTATGACAATCCCCTGTTGTCTGTCCTTTAACCAGTTTTCAATCCAGGTGCATATATTATTACTGAGTCCAAATTTCTTTATTTTGTACACCAACCTCTTGTGTGAAACCGTATCAAAAGCCTTTGCAAAATCTAAGTAGACCACATCAACTGCATTACCCTGGTCTAAATTCCTACTTACCTCCTCAAAGAAACAAATAAGGTTAGTTTGGCAAGATCTATCCTTCATAAATCCATGCTGACTATTACTAATAATTTTGTTTTCCATTAGGTATTCCTGAATATTATCCCGTATTAAACCTTCAAGTAGTTTCCCTACTATTGAAGTCAGGCTTACAGGTCTGTAGTTTCCCGTTTGTGGTCTAGCTCCCTTTTTAAATATAGGCACCACATCTGCTTTACGCCAATCTTGTGGTACTGAGCCTGTGGAAATGGAGTCCTTGAATATTAAATATACTGGTTTTGCTATTACTGATCTTAACTCCTTGAGAACTCTTGGATGTATGCCATCGGGGCCAGGTGCCTTATTTACTCCCTCCTAATCGTTTGCATACAACAAATCAGAACACTAGTACATTCCTAACGAAAGTTATACCGTTAATTGGATAAGCTTCTGATCTGTGGGCTTCAAACTGCATTTTCCCACAGCCAGAGCAAATGATACAATTGACCGAAATTGACACTAACCACATCAAAGGTTTGTTGCAATCTCGGAACACTTAGTTAACCACAAGTCATGTAGCCACTTGAGTCTGTGATTAAGGCAGTGTTGCAATTCTGTATTCATCACAATCCCAGACGTACTTCCCCAATTAACCCCTTAACCACAGGCTAGCAGCCTTTATAAAACACCAGAAAGACAAATAGGAAAAAGCAGGCGCCGGCAGTACAGGAACAAAAAAAACAAAAATGAAAGAACATCCAAAGAGCGTGTGCCCATTAAAAATAATTATTTAATGGTTTCCAGCAAGAGTAACAGCCACATTATGGGGTACAGAGCCCCCCACCAACGCGTTTTGAGCATAAGCTCTTTTTCAAGGTGACTTTAAAGTGCTCACCTGCCCGTTTTTATAGTCCTCTGTAGCGTGCTGCAATTCATCAGCGTTCACTTCCTGAAACTTTCAGGAACAGCGTCCGCGTGATGACGTCAGCACGCAACGTGAGGAATACAAAAAAATACAAAAAATGTCAACTTTATTAACAACATGAACAAAAAGACATCTACAATATTAAAAATGCCGATCGGAGTCCCAGGCATGTCTTCCTAAAGCAGGAACCTAATCAAATAACAGAAAAACAATACAAAATAAAACGAAATATCATAAAATAAACTATGAGTATTCCTACTAAAAACAAGAAGTAACATACCAAACAAATGGACAGACTAGATGGTAAAAATATAGGTGCATGTATTGCGTTCCCTGTTGCGTCCTTCATTAATTGCGATACCACATTCGTAATCTATGTTTTGAATTGCGGATGTGGTAAGCAATATGTGGGACGTACCACCACTTTCATTTTTGTTTTTATTGTTCCTGTACTGCCGGCGCCTGCTTTTTCCTATTTGTCTTTCTGGTCAGCATACTGAATAATCGGAAGCACACCCCCTGCTGTGGATGAAGTCTGGGCGATCTGGATCATGCATTCCATTAAGAGTGAGTTATTATATTTCACTTGAAAAACCTCCATTCCGATACATTATGCTGGGTCACTTAATTGTGAGGTCCCTTACTACAGTCCTTGTGGGGGCCCTAGTCCACTAGTCGGTTTATCGTGGAGCTTTGATTGTTCAGAATATCTGGGATACAATTCATGTTTATCCTTTGGGGAGTACACATTTGCAGGATTCTTCAATCACGTGTTTTTTTAAATTAAAAGGCTGTTTTTTGGAGCACCACACACCTACATTTTATAAAACGGCATTCGCCACAGAGCTGACAATTTAAACACGCATTTGATGACTCAGGGGTTACTTTGCCGGGCAAATGCCTTTAATTGATGGCAAAGGTAACGTGTCATCGTCACAGTCACACTTGGCAAATTTCATGGAATCTTCAGGGCTGGTCAAGGGATCGTCACTCACCGGTTCCGGCTCCGCTTCCCTGGGATGGTTGGTTGGGGGTTCCTCACTGTTGGCACCGGACAGACACTTCTTTGGGGTACACAACTTCTGCCTGGGGCCCTCTGGATATTCGGTCATCCGCATGAGGAATTCTCCATTTTCTCTAGGCTGCAGGCCATCTCGGTCCCCCTTTTCCTCCACAGGATCTGCGGACGTGTCTGTTCCTTCCACGGTAAGTGAAGAACCGCTTTTCTTTTTCCGCCTTTTTGTTTTGGATGACTCCGTCCGATCAGGGATACTGGGGTCTCCTTTATTTGAAACTTCAGCAGCTTCACTGTATCCGCCATGTTTTCCTTACAGTTGCGTTAGGTGGCGTAAATATTCAGCGATCTGCTGCTCCCGCTCTTCCTCCTTCCGATCACATTCGTCATCATAGAGAGCGGTCTTTTCGGTGCGTACCGAGTTCAGGCACCCCCACCATTCTTGGGGTGTTCTGTGGGTGTGATTCGGTTCGGCTTCCCCGTTAGAGATGTCTTCCTCCTTATCGGACTGGAAGGACCACTCTTCCGTGGGGTTGGTTCATTACAGGAACGCCACATCTTGTCCTCCATTTTGGGGCTATCAGGTGTATTTTTCTTCCTGACATCAGGAGGCGCTATTGCAGCTGTTGTCACTGTATTCTCTAGAACCCCAAATTGTGGTAGTCGTACAGGTGGGCAGACTTTGCTTGTAGAGTTCGTAGCTCTCACAGGCGTTTCTGTAGACTTTTTCTTCTTTACTTTAGTATGTTTTACAACATCAGCAGTGCTGTGCACAAATTCTTTCTCATTAGTGATACTGGATGTGCAGTTGCTAAGTAAAACTTCTGTACCTTCCTTGGGTCCACAGCGCACTGCTTGCTGCTGCACTTCCTTTGCTCATTGAAAAAAATAGTCCCCTGGGTGCTGCCCTTTTTCTGGGGCCACGAAAGGGAGGAGGGAGGGATGGAGAAGGGGGGGACGCCCGCTGCCACCGCTACTGGTTCTGCCGTGAGCTGCCGTTTTTCCAGACCTCTCGAACTCCTCGTGCGTCCTAGCTAACCACTTGAGCTGAGGCTACAATTGTCCCTATCAGTCATCTCCGTCCTTGTGGTGCGACTACTGCCATTCGTTGAAGGAGAACTCACCTTGCGCTATCACAGCCAAATGGTGGCATTGCTCACCCCCGTGCTGTCGGTTTGTGCCAGCCATGGAAACCAGACTTTTAGAAAATTTGAGCCAGTGTCATTGACCAAACTTGTCAATTTCTCCATCTGGCAGGCCGGAGGGTTGTTTGTACGCTGCTCCACAATTTTGCGATTTTTTTTTTAGAGTGGGATCATTCGTCTAAGTCCGCCGATCATACCAGAAGAACTTCGGATATCATCAGACGAAACTTTTGGTGTCCTAAGGTGCTCAAAGACATCGAAGAATTCATCAAATCCTGCTCTACTTGCACTCGAAACAAGACCACTCGCAGAGAGCCACCTGGCCTTTTATACAGTCTACCCTGCCCATACCGGATCGTCCCTGGAGTCATCTTTCGATGGACGTTATTGTTGAACTTCCTATTTCCAGAGGAATGAACATCATTCTAGTTGTCGTCAACAGATTTTCGAAGCAATCACACTTCGTTCCTCTCAAAGGCCTTTTTTCAATTCCGCTACCTTGGCAGTTATCTTCATCAAGGAGATCTTTAATTAAAGTCCGATCGCGGATCTCAATTTATTTCAACATTTTGGTGTGCATTTGCTCAGAGGATGGATATCTCACTTCATTTTTCTTCATGGTATCGCCCTCAAACCAATGGACAGACGGAGAGGACAAACCAAACTCTAGAACAATACTTGAGGTGCTTCATCTGTGATGTGCAGGATGACTGGGTGGATCTCCTCCCATGGGCAGAGTTCGCTCACAATTCGCTTAGGAATGAATCTACACAGGAATCCCCGTTCTTTTTTAATTATGGTTTTCATCAGGCATGGCTCCCCATTACTTCTCCTTCCGGGGTTCCATCAGCGGACAACAGAATTAATTCCCTACAAGACTCTTGGAGAAGGATTCAGAGGTCTCTCGAGGAGGCAGTTCGCAGACAGATGTCACAGGCTGATCGTCATCTCTGTAAGGTACCCAACTTCAAACCAAGGGCAAGAGGCTCTCATCAAAGAACATCAGGCTCAAGACACTAACTCTTAAATTGGCTCCAAGGTTTCTGGGCCCATTCTCTATTTTGTAGCAAGTTAATCCGGTAGTATACCGTCTAAAGCTTCCTCTCCATGAAAATTTCCACTGACTTCCATGTGTCTCTTTTGAAGACCGTTTTCCGGAGCGCTCAGTTTCCAGATACTTCCTCGAAACCACCGCCTATTATCGTACAAGGACAAGAAAAGTACGAAATCCAGTTTATTATCGACTCAAGACGTTACAGAGGGTCCATACAGTACCTCGTTCATTGGAAAGGGTTTGGACCTGAAGAGAGGTCCTGGTTACCCCATTACCAGGTACATGCTCCTATTCTGTTGAGGCGGTTCCATGCCAGATTTCCCCACAAACCATATTGGAGACGCTCCTCAAGGGGGTGGGTTTATTGTAAGGTATCGGGAGAACGCGTCACCCGCGGCGTGTTCCCTCCTTACCTGCTGCTTCACACACCTCTGTGCCGCTTACAGAGCGCGCACGCACACGGAGGTCTTTGTACCCTGCTACGGAGCTTGGCTCTTCCCCCCCGCGACGCGCGTCGTGCACATGTGAGGTCGTGCACCGCTCCACAGTCGCAAGGCAAGTCTCTCCCAACTGTCCCCTGCCAATCTCTGCCTCCGGAGGCCACGCCTCTGCTCCTCCCCTCTTTCTGATTCGCCCAGCTGTCCTACAAATACCCAGCTCTCTCAGTCTAACGTTGCTGAGCATAGTTCATGGTAGCCTTGTGCTTTCATCGTTCTGTTCCTAGCTTCTACCTTGCCTTGTTCTCTTGCTAAATGTGGGTAACCAGTGCACCTGAATATATGAGTCCCAATACTAAATAATAATTCTTCCGTTGGGAACACTCCAATATGATGGTGAGCAATAATAACATACCCTAATAGGGCAAGGGACTAGTACCTAGTGCTAACCAGCACAATGAACAGTATAGAGATTGTCCTAACCATAATAACATAGTTATAGTTCTCTTGCTGCTTGATCTGACGTTTACCGACTTTGGATCCCTCTCTGGATAACGACTTCGGCTTGCCTCTGGCGACCCGATCTTCTCCATCCTTGACCTCGGCATAATGGACACTGACTATCCTACTGGCTCCTCCCCACGACCTCGGCAAGTATCAGTTACTCTGAGGAAGTGACGTAATCACGAAACGCATAGGGTCAGAGGTCACGGCGCCTTTGGAGTAAGCTGGATCCTGTGTTGCGTTTCCGACCACCATTACAGGAAGTGACGTCATCGTGCGAGAGGTCCCCTTCACTCGGCCGTGTAGCCGAGTAGCTTTCTGGCTCCACATCCCTGCATTCATCCTGGGAGTTCCCTTGAATCGGAGGGAGCTTTGAGGCACCACTCTCTTCATTAGAGCGTTGACGGAGGACTTGGTCTCCACCTGGCCATCAACCCTGTTTGGTCTCAGACGCTCACTTATTCCGGCCCTGCTGTAAGTAGGGTTTTAACCCCTTGAAGACCCGCTGCAGCAGGCTCCTTTGTTTTAATAAATAGTTTATTTTTTCAGCTTCTGTGTTATATGTAGCTTATGTTGTCTGTCCTCGTTTGCTGTTTTTGTTTTCTGTAGTTTATTTACAGTATACAGTACACTATGATCTCTTTCATCTGTCCACATATAACGGATTCATCGATTAAAATTTCCACATGCATTTGGACCCACTGGACTTTCCCCCATTGGACATTATTTCACTCTGTGGGTGCTGGTTTGTATTTGTTTTTTCGGCAAGTATCAAGACTAACCCACTCTCTCCAACCCAGACCCATCTACACTGACTATCCACCCTCCAGGAATGCCTCCGCTGCTGTGGGTGCACAGTTCTCTTCTTTCCCGCCTCAGTACCGGGGTCCCGCCTTGTTCGTGGTGAGCGCAAGCATTACAGTGACTGACTGACTGACAGGTGGGTGACTCACTGTCACAGGTGACCAGGTTTCGTATCACGTTTTTATACCGGGTTCATTTGATTGAGCAAAACAAGGAGGTAAAATAAATTGTAATTTATTTCATGAAAAGACATACACACAAAATGTAACACAATCTACAAGGTTAACACACTTATTGGGAAGGGGGCTAACGAATAAATCCATTTTTGGAACGAAATTCCTTAAGATTACCTTTTTAGAGCACTTTCCAATAACTGGTAGTTACTCACAAAAGTCCTGGAACTGTTTTCGGCGCAATGCCAGGCGCGACTGCTACATTCTAAAAAGCTGGACTGAGAAACTTTTCAGAGTTCAAAATCCTTGAAGCCGGCTCGCGTCTATTCAGTTCTGAGCATCTTTGTATTTCCCGCTGTTGGTTTGGCGCTTGGAATCTGTGCTCCTGATTGGTTGCAAGCTCTCTTAAGGGTTTCAGGCTCTCATCCACTAACCTGTACAGCCAGTCAGAGTATGGGAATTCTCCTGCCAACCAATCACCGATTTGCCGATATTGTAAAGCCGGGTGGGCACCTTTTCTCAGGTTGTAAAGGGGCATGCGCCAACCTGGCACCTCTGCCTCTTTGCATACTAAGCCCACCCGCTGTCCAGTCTCCACAGGGTCTGGGATATGGCAAATAGTGGCTGGATAGCCCTGTGTTAGCCCAAGATGCGGGTACTCAAGCAGAACTGCAGTACTCCTCCTGTTCTAAAGCCTTGGCATCCCTGAGGCTTTCAAATACGGACTCCGCACAGGCCCATAGGCTCCAAGCTTGGTAGCCATCTGGGCTTTCTGGAATTCATGACTTGGAAATCCCACAGTTCATTTACAGGTTATCAATATATATATAACTATCAAACATATAACCATTTAATAAAATATATTGTGTCCTGTTTATACGTGCTAAAAGTTATAAGTTCCTATTCTGGTGTCAGGGATGGAGTGAGTGTATAATTTACCTACAGTCACGAGCCTCATTCCTGGCACACATGAGAAAATAACTTTAAAAACTTTTAGACACTGCAAACATGCTCAGCTGTATCACCTAGCTGGAGCAGCCCCTGAATCCCTACTCTAAGGCTCTTGGTACCTGGGCATGTATCTGGGTGCCTCTGCTATACTGGGGAACCCCTGTTACACTAGGGGTTCAGGGTATAACTGCAGATATAGTTTAACCCCTTCATACCCATTTACCTTGTCTGGATGAGGCTGCAGCAGGTATCCTGGCTGTGAGTTGTAATAGCGCTTTCAGCGTCAGAGTTTGGCGGAGTTATGTACTTGGCTGTATCCGAGAATATCACTCAATCTCCGGATACAACTTTTGGGGTATCCCATAACTCCGGATCCCTGATACATAGACACAGAGACACATTCTGTAAAGACTTTCTCTGGCAAACCCTCCCTGAAACTTACAGCCTTGAAATCTCCCGGTCCCAGAACCCCAGTACTTTACTGATGATCCTGGTTAACCCCTTCACCGTCATACTGACTGACACTTGGGTGCATGGGTGGGTGACTGACACTGGTGGGGGTGGGTGACTCACTGATACTTGGGTGTGTGACTGACTTGGGTGGCTGGGTGACTGGCTCTTGGGTGGGTGACTGACTGACACTTGGGTGGATGGGTGACTGACTGATACTTGGGTGGGTGACTGACTGACACTTGGGTGGGTGACTTACTTGGGTGGCTGGGTGACTGGCTCTTGGGTGGGTGGGTGACTGGCTCTTGGGTGGGTGGATGGGTGACTGGGTGGGTGGGTGACTGACTGACGGGTGGGTGGGTGACTGACACTTGTGTGACTGACTGACTGACTGACACTTGGGTGGGTGGGTGACTGACTGACACTTGGGTGGGTGACTGACTGACACTTGGGTGGGTGACTGACTGACTGACACTTGGGTGGGTGACTGACTGATACTTGGGTGGGTGACTGACTGACTGACACTTGGGTGGGTGACTGACACTTGGGTGGGTGACTGACTGACACTTGGGTGGGTGACTGACTGACACCTGGGTGGGTGACTGAATTACACTTGGGTGGGTGACTGACGGACACTTGGGTGGGTGACTGACTGACACGTGGGTGACTGACTGACACTTGGGTGGGTGACTGACTGACACTTGGGTGGGTGACTGACTGACACTTGGGTGGGTGACTGACTGACACTTGGGTGGGTGACTGACACTTGGGTGGGTGACTGACACTTGGGTGGGTGACTGACTGACACTAGGGTGGATTTGTGACTGACTGACACGTGGGTGGGTGACACTTGGGTGAGTAACTATGACTGACTTTGGGTTGGTGTCTGTATTTATTCACACCACCACCCACACACACTCCAACACAGACACTCCCACACAGACACACGCACACTGTCACGTGTGCTCACCACAAACAAGACTGGACCGCAGGGCTGAGGTGGGGATGTATATAACCGCTGCCCTACAACCGGAGGGCAGGTCCGGATTGCAGAATCGGTGTGGGTAGCCGGGTCAGGGTAGGAGAGTTCGGGTATGTCGTGGTCCGGGGTTGGAGAGAGGAGAGTAGTCAGTATCCGTAAGCCGTGCTTGAGGAGAGGAAAGAGCAGGGGTCCAATAACAAGCTGAAGTTCAGGGGCGCACGTGGAGCGTGGCGCAAGGTGGGCGCATCGCCAGGGAGAGTAGGCGCCGTGGTGATGGTGTGGGGCGTGTCTCCGTGGCCAGAGTATTGCATCGGTGCGCACGCACAGAGGTCTGCGCACATCACAGGTACTGCTGCATGATGCGTGATGAGGAGGAAGCCCAGCGGTGATCCTGATAGTACCCCCCCTTCAGGGGAGACCTCCGAACGACCCAGAGTAGGCTTCAAAGGGAACTTGTGGTGAAAGGCCCTAACCAATCTGGAAGCGTAATCCTGTTCCTGAGGGATCCTTTCACGTTTTTCTGGGCCAAAATCCCTCCAACGAACGAGGTATTGCAGTTTCCCCCTTGATACTCTGGAGTCGAGGATTGCCTGCACCTCAAACTCCTATTGACCCTCCACAAGAACAGGCTGAGGTGGCACGTCCCGAATGGACGATTGAGGATCCTGGATAAATGGCTTCAGTAGTGAGATGTGAAAGGCGGAAGGGATCTTCATGGTTGCCGGCAGTTTAAGCCGGTAGGTGAGAGGATTGATCTTCTCAGTAATGACAAAAGGGCCAATGAATCTGGGTGCCAATTTGGGTGAAGAGACCTTAAGATTAATATTTTTCGTAGAAAGCCAGACCTTTTGTCCAGGAGAGTAAGATGGAGTCTCCCGACGGTGACGATCAGCTTGTTTCTTTTGTATATTGACGGCGTGTCTCAGGTTCCTTTGAATTTTCTCCCAAGAATCTTGAAGGCTTTGGATTCTGTCCTCGGCGCCGGAAACTCCAGATCTGGAGACTGTGGAAGGAAGAGCCGAGGGATGGAATCCATAATTTGGGAAAAAAGGAGATTGTTGAGTGGATTCATTTCTAAGATTATTGTGTGAAAACTCTGCCTATGGGAGGAGATCAGACCAATTGTCCTGGGCATCCGAGATAAAACAGCGAATGAACTGTTCTAATGACTGATTAGTCCGTTCTGTTTGCCCATTAATTTGCGGATGGTAAATGTAGTGAAATGCCCAGACTTTGGCAGAAGGTCCTTGTGGCGGGGGGGAGGATTAATCAGGCCTAAAATAAAGGTTATACCCGGCTGATTAATCCTGACCAGCAGTGGGAAGGAAGGGGTTAAACTGATTTGCTATGCATTACTGTGTTTGCCCTGTCCGAGGCGTTTTTATTTCCCCATTTGCAAGCCATTCCCTGCTTGCTATGTTAAAAGTCAAACTGCATTGCTTGCTATACCCTCTAACCGACACACAATGGTGTAGGAGAGCCCAACACTAGCCCTGATTGGAAAAGTGTGTAGAAGCTGCAGATTTTAAATGTAAGGCAGGATGTATTTTTGTAAGCCTGGGAAGGAATTCCTCGGGCATACAGCTGTGAGATGGGTGAATGAGCTGGGGGTATTTTTATGACTGAGCTTCAAAGGGGTCTCGCTGATTTAGCAGCGTCCTGTCTCAAAGAGTGTGAGTCATGAAAAGACCCAGAGACCCACAGTATATACAAAACTAGCATACTGATGCATAACAGATGCCAGGCTATTGACACCTATGGGTCAAAAATCAGACTCAGCGGTGCCAAGGTATGGGTGTATCCCAGGTATGCTAAGTGGCATGGGTGTCAACCTGACCCATGCGCCCTGCCCACCGGACAGCCTTTTTGTCCGGTCTTATGAACTGTGGGCAACCTGGCTATTGGTGGGTTTAAATTGTTCCCACAAGGGGATTGGATCCACAGCTTTGGCCAGTCTATAACCGTGGCCCCCAAGGTGTCCCCAGGGTGATTCCTGAAGTTTGATCTATGATGTAAAGATGCAAGACTTTGTTCCAGCACAGCGGCAACCGGTCCAGGAGAGAAGGGGTTAATCACAACGTAACCAAGGATTTGCCCCAAACTTTGGAATTTGTTAGCTCTGGTGACTCTGGAACAAATTTTAATGAAGTTCCACGAAATACTTTTTAGGTGGCTGCGATATCAGATCGGCAAGTGGCGTCTGGCCACAGAACTTTTAAACCAAGGCTGCATTTCTGGCGCTTGCAAGCAAAGGACAAGTTATTTTGTTCCAAGGACAATTTATTTTGTTCCCTTATCCCAGTAAGTGTTGTTTTAAGTGTATTCTGCAGATGTCGTGTGTTTGTCTATCAAGGAAATAAATCACAAGCTAAACAAGCCTACTTTTCTTCACTAATCAACATGCACAAGTCTAACCCACGCCGACTGTTCTCTGTCTTTGATACTCTACTCAAACCACCCTCAGCTGCCTCTCCTTCCTCCATCTCCGCTCAGGACTTTGCTGACTATTTTAAGGAAAAGGTGGAATCCATACGTCAGAACATCCCCTCTGTTTCTTCCTCCCATCCTACACCTCTTCCTAACTCTCCTCCTGCCTTCCTTGACTCTTTTTCCACTGTCTCAGAGGAGGATGTGTCGCTGTTGATCACCTCTTCTCCCTCTACCACTTGCCCTCTTGACCCAATTCCCTCCCATCTCCTAAAACCTCTTGCTCCTACTATAATCCCTGCGCTCACGCACATTTTTAACTCCTCCCTCTGCTCTGGAACCTTTCCATCCTCCTTCAAACATGCAACAGTCATACCATTACTCAAAAACAGCAAGCTTGACCCTACCTGTCTTTCTAACTATCGGCCTGTCTCCCTCCTGCCTTTTGCCTCAAACTCCTTGAACGTCTTGTATTCTCTCGCTTGCTCCATTTTCTCAACACCTATTCTCTCCTAGACCCTCTTACAATCTGGCTTCCGCACTGCTCACTCCACGGAAACAGCCCTCACTAAAATAACTGACGACCTCCATGCTACCAAAGACAGAGGTCATTACACTCTGCTCATATTACTCGACCTCTCTGCAGCATTTGACACCTTGGACCACCCTCTTCTCCTTCACATTCTCCATACTCTTGGCATTCGGAACAAAGCTCTATCCTGGATCTCATCCTACCTCTCCCATCGTACTTTCAGTGTCTCTTCTGCTAATACCTCCTCCTCTATTGATCTCTCTGTGGGGGTACCCCAGGGCTCTGTCCTGGGACCTCTTCTCTTTTCTCTGTATACACTCTCTCTAGGTGACCTAATAACATCTTTTGGGTTTAATTATCACCTCTATGCTGATGACACACAAATATATTTCTCAACACCCGACCTTACACCTGCTGTACAAACCAAAGTTTCTGAATGTCTCTCTGCTATATCATCCTGGATGGCCCTCCGCTGCCTTAAACATCACCATGTACTAGAACAGAGCTCCTCATCTTCCTCCCAACCTGGCCCTACTACTTCCTTCCACATTACTGTTTGGAACTACGATCATTCCCCCAGTAGCCCAAGCACCTGCCTTGGGGTCACAACTCGACTCCTCTCTCACATTTGCCCCTCACATTCAAAACATTTCTAAAACCTGTCGCTTTTTCCTCCGCAATATAACAAAGATACGCCCTTTCCTCTGTGCTTCGCTTGCTAAAACTCTGACTCAGGCCCTCATTCTCTCCCGTCTTGATTACTGTAACCTCCTGCTGTCCGGCCTTCCTGCCTCTCACCTGTCTCCCCTACAATCTATCCTTAACGCTGCTGCCAGAATCACTCTAACTCTTTCCTAGATCTGTCTCAGCATCTCCCCTCATGAAATCCCTCTCCTGGCTTCCGATCAAATCCCGATCGATCTCACACTCCTTCTTCTCCCACTTTTAAAGCTTTACACTCTTCTGCCCCCTCCTTACATCTCAGCCCTAATTTCTCGTTATGCACCATCCAGACTCTTGCGTTCTTCTCAAGGATGTATTTCTACCCCCTTTGTATCTAAAGCCCTCTCCCGCCTTAAACTTTTTTCTTTGACTGCCCCTCACCTCTGGAATGCCCTTCCCCTCAATACCCGACTAGCACCCTCTCTATCCACCTTTAAGACCCACCTTAAGACACACTTGCTTAAAGAAGCATATGAATAGCACTGTGGCTATTCTGAACACATGGCACATAAAGCTTGGCCCCCTGCAGATGCACTTACCAGAACTCCCTCCTACTGTCTCTGTACGTTCTCCCTACCTACCAATTAGACTGTAAGCTCCTCGGAGCAGGGACTCCTCTTCCTTAATGTCTAAAGCACTTATTCCCATGATCTGTTATTTATATTATCTGTTATTTATTGGATTACCACATGTATTACTGCTGTGAAGCGCTATATACATTAATGGCGCTATATAAATAAAGACATACAATAAAATACAATTTATTTTGCAACTTGTTCTGTTCAACCAAGTACCCAGAAATATAAATGTGTTGGTAAAGTTGGTGTCCATCATGACAACCCTCCAGAATCTGGAGATGAATTGGGAGCCTCGGTCGAGACAATGACTTGCGGAGTAACGTGGAGTCTGAAAATCTCCTTAATGAAGATCTCCGAGAGTTTGAGAGCACTAGGCAAACCTTTAAATGGGATGAAGTATGCCTGTTTAGAAAATCGATCCACGACCACCAGTATAGTATCCATCCTTCAGAGCTGGGTAACTCAACGATAAAGTCCATCGCGAGATGCGTCCATGGGAGATCTGGAATTGGCAGTTGTTGAAGAAGGCCTGACGGCCTGTTGCGAGGCGTCTTATTCTGGGCGCATGTGTTGCACGAAGCAAATCTTTTTTTAGTGTCCTTGCACATGCTTGACCACCAGAAGGTGTGCTCCAACAAGTCGATCGTTCTCCTGGTGCCAGGATGACCAGCTGTTTTGGAAGTATGACCCCATTCCATCATTCTCCTATGGAAATTCGTTGGAGTGAGCAGGCGTCCTTCTGGAACCTTGAGGCCTACAAGGATGTTACGTTGAGCCCTGATAATGTGTGGTAAGACGTCAAAGGTGTTGGCAGACAAAATACGTGTGGGAGGAAGTACAGATGCAGCCACGAGTATTAGAACTCTTGCCTGGGAAATTCTGGGGCAGTCTCACAGTAAATGCCTCAACTTGCTGCAACATTGCCTTAACATTTCTGTGAGACTCTTAATGGCCCATCGGATTAACACAGCAGGGCTCCCTGCAGTCCCATTTAGTTTGAATGGGACTGCAGGGACACCGGATGTGTTAATCCGATGAGCCATTAAGAATCTCACAGAAATGTTAAGGCAAAGTTGCAGCAAGTTGAGGCATTTACTGTGAGACTGCCCCGGAATGTCACGAATTTTCCAGGTAGTGTTCTAATAATGGAGGCTGCATCTCTATAGTCTGTTGATGATCCTCTGCTCTGTCCTCCACCAGGAATTGTCTGGATACTGCATTGGCTTTTATGTTTTTGGAACCAGGAATATATGATATAACAAAATTAAAATGGGTGAAAAATAAGGACCATCGTGACCCCAAGCGATGCGCACCTTCAATGTTGAGTAGATTCCTGTGGTCTGTCAGGATAGTGACAGGAGTCTCTGTACCCTCAAGAAGATGTCATTCTTCTAATTCCATTTTTATTTAAAGGAGTTCACAGTTTCACCCATTGTCCTCTCCGCAGTAGAATGTTTTTTTTTAGAAAAAAACGCACAGGAGCAGTTGGAGCTGAGGGTTTTTCCTCTGAGACAGTATTTCCCCAACTCCTACGTCGGAGGCATTCACTTCCAGGGTGAAAGGTAACCCTGGGTCTGGGTGTACCAAGTTGGGAGCAGAAGAAAAAGCTTTCTTTAATTTTTCAAAAGCTGTGGTGGCTTCGGGAGACCAGTTGTGCTGATCACTCCTGTAAGGATGTGCTCACCACAAACGGACGGACCGCGGTGCTGAGTGTGGGAAAGGTTGAACGCCACCCACAGCCACGTGGACACGTCTTGAGAGTAATTGTTCTGAGTTCCGATCGGGGTAGGAGAGGTACGGTTGGTAGTTGGAGGCCGTTTGCCAAGTCCAGGGTTAGAGAGAGGAGCGTTTGTCTTACCGTTAAGCCAGGATCGGGATGCCAGAGGTGCGGAGGAGTCGTGTAGCCGTTATGCCGATTCAGGTTGCCAGAGGTACAGAGACGTAGCGGAAGCCGTTCGGTTCACAGGAAGTCTGCAAAATAGAACTAGGGAGGCAGAGAGTGATGAAACAACTGGTTCTATGCTCAGCCAATGATTAGTGACTCTGCAGGTATACATAGGAGAGAGAGTCCAATAGCAGTGCAGCAAGTAGGGGGTGTGTGGAAGGGACAGGCTACCGCAGGGATAGGTTCCAGCATGAGTCCCAGGAGGAGCCATAAAGGCCAGTAGTCTGACTGCATTTAATACGTAGCAAATAGTTTCTGGGTTCTGTAACCCTTTAAGAGGCGGGTGCGCCTCTGTGTGGCCGCGCCTCCGTGTAGCAGCTCCAGTGGCTGCGTGCACGCACCCACGCCCTGATCCGAGGGCAGAAGAGGAAAGCAAACGTGCACGCGCGCGCATAGGAGCAATGGGGATCGACGGCTTGTTTCCAGAGTCCATGTGAGGCGTGGAGGACCCAGACGGAGCTGCAGGTAAGTGAGGAGCACGCCGTGAGCGGCGTGACTCCAGAATCCTCACAGTACCCCCCCCTTCAGGGGCGAACTCCGGGCGACCATGATAAGGCTTGGAGGGGTTTCTATGATGAAAAGCCTGTAGAAGCCGAGGTGCGTGAAGATCCCTGTGAGGAATCCAAGAACGTTCCTCTGGTCCGAACCCCCTCCAGTGGACCAGGTATTGTACTCCTCCTCTGGAAATTCTCGAATCCAGGACAAACTGAACCTCGTACTCCTGTTGACCCTGAATCATAATCGGACGTGGAGAAGAAGTATTCTTGGAAAAGCGAGGGCTGCAAAACACTGGTTTAAGTAAAGACACATGAAAGACCGAAGGTATCTTCATAGAAGGTGGAAGGCATAGCTCGTAAGCCACAGGATTAATCCTCCTAACCACGGGAAAGGGACCGAGGAACTTGGGAGCAAGCTTCATGGTGGGAACCTTCAGTCGGATATTCTTAGACGAAAGCCACACCCTGTCTCCTGGGACGAACTCCGGCACTTGGCGTCGAAGGCGATCTGCCTGGAGTTTCTGTCTCCCTGTAGCTACCTTTAAGTTCTCCTGAATCTTGGACCATAAAACCTTCAAGCGGGAGACGTGCTTGTCCACTGCTGGTACCCCTGATGATAGCGAAGAGAAGGGTGACCGGGAAGGATGAAATCCATAATTTATAAAGAATGGAGATTCTTGAGTAGAGTCATTGCGAAGAGAGTTCAGAGCAAACTCAGCCCAAGGAAGCAGATCCACCCAGTCCTCCTGTGTATCAGTTATAAAACATCGGAGGTATTGTTCCAAGTTTTGATTGGCCCTCTCCGTTTGCCCATTGGTCTGTGGATGGTATCCTGAGGAGAACTGAAGTGAAATCCCCAATCCTTTGGAAAAGGCACGCCAAAATCTTGACACGAATTGCGACCCCCGATCAGAGACAATGGTAGAAGGTACTCCGTGACGACGAAAAATCTCCTGGATAAAGACATCTGCCAGCCTGGAGGAATTCGGAAGACCCCTCAAAGGAACCAGGTGCGTCTGTTTGGAAAAACGATCGATGACCACCAGAATCGTATTCTTTCCTTTGGAGTCTGGAAGTTCTACAATGAAGTCCATAGAAATATGATTCCAGGGACGGTCTGGAATGGGTAAAGGAAGAAGAAGCCCAGCAGGTCTGACTCGAGGTACCTTGTTGCAAGCGCAAATGCTACATGCTTTGACAAACTCCTCCACGTCTTTAGCCCTCTCTGGCCACCAGAAGGTACGTTGAACCAGGTCGTTGGTCTTCCATATCCCTGGGTGTCCTGCTGATTTAGAGGAATGACACCACTCGAGAACCTTCTTGCGGTGTTGAGGTGCCGTGTAGAGTCTTCCCTCCGGAACCTTGAGTCCCCCAGGAGTCTGTGACTGTTCGGATTGAATCTTGCCCATGATATCAAAGGAGTTAGCGGACAGGATACAACTAGAGGGGATAATAGACTCAAGCTGCTCCTCAGACCTGTCCTCCGCAAGGAACTGTCGAGATAGAGCGTCCGCCTTTAGATTCTTGGAACCCGGAATGAAGGAAATGAGAAAATTAAATCGTGAAAAAAACAAAGCCCAGCGGGCTTGACGAGCGTTCAAACGACGTGCCCCTTCCAGGTAGAGAAGGTTCTTATGGTCCGTAAGAATGGTAATGGGTGTCTCCGTACCCTCTAAGAAGTGTCTCCACTCTTCTAAAGCCAATTTGATCGCCAAAAGCTCCCTATTCCCGACATCATAATTCCGTTCTGCGGATGAAAATTTCTTCGAAAAAAAAAGCACATGGGTGCAGTCTGGCTAAAGGAGATGTTCTCTGGGACAAGACAGCCCCAGCCCCGATGTCCGATGTATCTACCTCCAAGGTAAAAGGGAGTCCAGGATCTGGGTGAGTGAGGATGGGAGCAGACACAAAAGCCTTCTTTAGCATATCAAACGCCCCTATGGCGGTCTCCGACCATGATGAAGGATCTGCACCCTTCTTAGTGAGGGCAGTTATGGGAGATACGGTATCAGAAAAATTGCGGATGAAACGTCGATAATAGTTTGCAAAACCTAAAAAGCGTTGCACGGCTTTGAGAGTGGTCGGACGAGGCCAGTCCAAAATAGCTTTAAGTTTCTCCGGATCCATATTGAAACCGGAGTCCGAGATAACGTAGCCCAAGAACGCCACGGATTTGAGGTGGAACTGACATTTCTCCAATTTCGCAAAGAGATGATTCTCCCGAAGACGTAATAGTACTTGTTGAACGTGTTTAATGTGTTCTTGGACGGATTTAGAAAAGATGAGGATGTCATCTAAATAAACAATAAGAAATGTGTTCAGAATGTCCCGAAAAATCTCATTGACAAAATCCTGGAAAACTGCTGGTGCGTTGCACAAACCGAACGGCATAACTAGGTATTCGTAGTGGCCGTCATGGGTGTTAAAAGCAGTCTTTCACTCGTCCCCCTCTCGTATCCTTACTAAATTGTAGGCACCTCTTAGATCCAGTTTAGAAAAGATAGTTGCTCCCTGGAGGCGGTCGAAGAGTTCCGGAATCAAAGGCAGAGGGTATCGATTTTTGCGTGTGATATTATTCAAACCCCGGTAGTCTATGCATGGACGGAGAGAACCGTCCTTCTTCTTGACAAAGAAGAAGCCTGCTCCGAGCGGGGAGGAAGATTTTCTGATGAAACCCCTTTCTAAGTTCTCAGCAATGTATGTGTTCATGGCCTTTGTCTCTGGGAGAGAGAGAGGATAGGATTTTCCCCTGGGAAGAGGTGCGCCAGGAAGTAAGTCAATGTGACAATTAAAAGAACGGTGCGGCGGTAGTACCTCGGAACGTGCCTTGTCGAATACGTCACGGAATTCCCAGTACACAGAAGGTAAGGAGTTGATCTTCTCTGATATGGTAGACACTCCACCAATCCTCTGGAAAACCCTGGTACATGTCTTGGCACAAGAAGGAGCCCACTGAACAGGTTCCCGATCCGTCCAGTCGATGCGAGGATTATGAAGTTGAAGCCAAGGAAGGCCCAAAATCAACTCAGCAGAGGGAGTGTGGATTACATCGAGGGTAATGATCTCCGTATGGACGTCGACGAACTGGAGAAGAAGAGGTACCATCTGTAGTGTGCCGTGCGTGTAAATGCCGGCTTTAGAGGTCGACCGTCAATGGCCTCCAGACCTACAGGCGTCCTCCTGTTGATAAATGGAATATTGTTCTGTCTAGCAAAAGTCTCATCAATGAAATTACCTGCTGAACCGGAATCAATAAACGCCCGTCCCCGGGTGTGAAACCCCTCTCCAGACAGTATTATAGGCAAGACTATCCTGGTGGGAAGGACGTTTTGGACGATGGGAGAAAGTATCAGTATTTCCAACGAAACTCTCCGGGATCTCATTGGGAGCTGGCGTTTCCCGGTCTATGAGGACACTGGGGTAAAGCGTGAGTGGAATTTCCACAGTACATGCAAAGTCCGGCCGTGCGCCGACGTTGCTTCTCAGCAGGAGACAGCCTGTTGCCTCCCAACTGCATTGGTTCAGGAATGTCCCTGGAAGAAAGTGACGGAGCCACGAAGGAGGGAGCAAGACTTCTTGGAACCCGTTGACGGTAATGAGAACATTCGTATTTCCGCTCCCGTAGGCGCTGATCCACACGGATGGCCAGAGCGATTAACTCCTCTAGGTTAGTAGGACGATCACGTGCGGCGAGCTCATCCTTTAGGGTTTCAGACAGACCTTGCCGGAACGCAGAAGATAGAGCTTCATTGTTCCAACCCGTCTCACCAGCCAAAGTGCGGAACTCCACAGCATACACGGCAACCGAACGATCTCCCTGGGTTATGTGGTGGAGAGCAGAAGCTGCCGTTAACTTCCGTGCTGGGGTATCGAAAACTCTTCGGAATTCCTCGACGAAGAGATCAATGTCCTGTGTGAGAGCACCCTGTTGTTCCCAGATGGGAGAGGCCCATGCCAGTGCCTGGTCGGTGAGAAGGGAGTAGATGTAGCCAACCCTGGAGACAGAAGACACAAAGCGAGAGGGAGAGAGACGAAATTGGACGAGGCATTGGTTAATGAAACCCCGGCATCCTTGGGGATCCCCCGCATAGTGTTTGGGAGGTGGAATACGTGGTTCCGGAGTGAACGGAGTTGTCGGAAAAAGATTAGCCGGTGCAGAGGGTGCCACGAGTGGAGATTGCCGAGTGAGGGCTCGAACTTGAAGAGTAAGGGCGTGGACGCTTTGCTGTATGGTATCCATCCGTTTATCAGATTGGTCCAGATAAGTCTCTAATCTGGTAAAAAGAGCAGTATGGGCATTTAAAGTCCGCTCAACCTCAGCGGGGTCCATGTTTGTAGGGCTGAGCATAATGTAAGGATGTGCTCACCACAAACGAGACGGGACAGCGGTGCTGAGGTGGGAAAGGTTAGAACGCCACCCACAGCCACGTGGACACGTCTTGAGAGTAGATTGGTCTGGGGTTCCGGATCGGGGTAGGAGAGGTACGGTTGGTAGTGGAGGCCATTTGCCAAGTCCAGGGTTAGAGAGAGGGACGTTTGTCGTTTACCGTAAGCCAGGATCGGGATGCCAGAGGTGCGGAGAGTCGTGTAGCCGTATGCCGAGTTCAGGTTGCCAGAGGTACAGGAAGACGTAGCGGAAGCCGGTTCGGTTCACGAGGAAGTCTGCAAAATAGAACTAGGGAGGCAGAGAGTGATGAGAACAACTGGTTCTATGCTCAGCCAATGAGTTAGAGACTCTGCAAGGTATATATAGGAGAGAGGGTCCAATAGCAGTGCAGCAAGGTAGGGGTGTGTGGAAGGGCCAGGCTACCGCAGGGATAGGTCCAGCATGAGTCCCAGGGGAGGAGCCATAAAGGCCAGTAGTCTGACTGCATTTAATCGTAGCAATAGTTTGGGTTGCTGTACCTTTAAGAGGCGGGTGCGCCTCTGTGTGGCCGCGCCTCCGTGTAGCAGCTCCAGTGGCTGCGTGCACGCACCCACGCCCTGATCCGAGGGCAGAAGAGGAAAGCAAACGTGCGCGTGCGCGCATAGGAGCAATAGGGATCGACGGCTTGTTTCCGGAGTCCATGTGAGGCGCGGAGAACCCAGACGGAGCTGCAGGTAAGTGAGGAGCACGCCGTGAGCGGCGTGACTCCAGAATCCTCACAGCTCGTTTTTGGGTTAAAGATGTCATCGGTGCTACTTTAGACGAGAAGTTTTGAATAAATCGCCAATAATAATTTGTGAATTCAAGAAATCTTTGGACGGCTTTAAGAGATAACGAACATGGCGAATCCATGACTGCTTTGACCTTGTCGGGGTCCATGGCGAGTCCGGTGTCTGAAATAATGTAGGAGGTTGAAGTTTGGTGAAACTGGCATTTCTCCAGATTAGCAAAGAGGTTATTTTCCCGTAGCCTTTGGAGAACTTGTTTCACATGTACTGGATGTTCCTGAATGTTTTTGGAGTAGATCAAAATGTCATCCAGGTACTGTACATGATTACATGTTGGTCTAGCAGGCCCCTGAAGACTTCGTTAACGAAGTCTTGGAATACGGCTGGTGCATTGAGGAGACCAAACGGCATCACGAGGCATCACGTAGTGCTCATCGCGATTATTCAAGGCCGTTTTCCACTAGACTCCCCGACGAATCCTTACCAAGTTGTAGGCCCCTCGTAGATCCAAATTGGTAAAAATGTTCGCGCCCTGTAGCCTATCGAACAGTTCGGCAATCAACGGAAGAGGATAACGTTTTTTGACAGTAATCTTTTTGAGACCGCGATAGTCTATACAAGGACGGAGCGATCCATCTTTCTTTTTTACGAACAAGAAGCCTGCGCCAGCAGGTGAGGAAGATTTTCTAATAAAGCCCCTCTGGAGATTCTCCTCAATGTTTCATAGCTTTGTTCTCAGGCGGAGACAGTGGATAGGAGCAACCTCTAGGCGGAATGACACAGGGCAACCAGTCGATGGGACAATCATATGGGCTATGCGGTGGAAGTTCCTCATCCTGAACCTTGTCAAAGACATCCCGAAATTCTCTATACAGTTCTGTTATACAGATATGGAGCGTTGAGAGGGGAAATGGGAAGGTAGTAGTTCAAAGTGAATGGAACATTGGTTCAGGAACCCCCGACAACCAAGAAGTTCACCAGCATAACGGTTAGGGGTTGATAACCGGGGTTCATAAGTCCGGTCCACAGGAGCATGGCACAGGCGTGGCTGTCACGGTAGGGCAAGCCAAATACACCTTTATTTTAAAGGGATCAGTCACAAGGCAAAACATGCAGTAAAATAAATTGCGGTTTATTCGGATAAGACCTCGGAAACACACAGAAATACAAGAAACAGAGAATATACACACTTACGGGGGTCTGGGGAAGAGATCTACCCTGTCCTAGTTGCAAGGTGCCTGTCCAGCAAAGGCTTACCTTGATAGGACCCTGGTTCTGGTCTCCTGGACCGAAATCCAGCCTGCTGGCTAGGCCTCCCCATGCTTCCATGTGTGAATAGCTCTTTCACAGAAGCATCAGAAGTGAGAGGCCTGCCAGAGGCTGCTTGTCTTCAGATCTCCAACAGGAAAAAGAGAGAGAGAGAGCTGCTTTTACTGCACGCTCTTATATAGGCTGAATTCCTATCTAAATCATTGAGGAGTGTAATAGCCAATTACAGCAGGGATTGAAATGACGCATTCCCTGATAGGAGGGATAAATTCAAAACTTGCCAATAGAAACCTTGCTTATCAGTGTCATGGGAGAGGGGGGTTGGCCTGGTATTAAAGGGGCTACACCCCATTTGGCCACCCCCTGCTCACCTGGGAGGCGAGGGGTTAACTGGAATGATGTCCAGTACTGTAGTTCTGCCCCTGCTTCAGCACCAACTGTGTATCCCCCTGTGAATATGTATTGTTCCCATTCCAGTGTCTGCACCAACCCATACACTGGGATCTATGCGGGAGGGAAAGGGTTAATGTTAATTCTGTGTTTATAGCCCTTTGTCCCTTTTCCTGCCTTTGCAGGCTCCATTTTGCAGTCTCTCTATAGGTCGCCATTACACCTCATGTAACCCTATGGAGATTCCGGCGATTTGGGCCTGATATCGTAGAAGACCTGCAGGTGGCGCTCGAGAGGAGGAGCGGCGGTTCCCCATTAAAAGTGAAAGGAGTAATGCATTTTTAATGGGGATTCCTGGAAGCCGACCTCCGGAGACGAGCTGGCAGCCAGCCAGACCGCAAAAACCGCAAGAGCGGAAACATTGTCAAAAAGGTGCTTTGATCGCGCAATTGGCGTGGGAACTAGGGCCTCGGTCAAGTTCACGGCCAATTGGCATGGGAACTTCTGTTCTAGGGCACCTAGAAATAAAATTCCTTTTGCCCCTAGATGTTAGGAACCCCCTCACTTGACCCCAACAGGGTCTGACAATTAATGGTGGTGAGAAAAGGTCGCGCCGGCCAGGAGGGTCCTACCATTGACCATAATGGCGGAGAAAGCCGCGTGGCTTTCAAACACTAAGTGTGAAACAGGGTAAACTGAAAACCCATAACTCCGGTTCCGTGGGGACCCGAGGGTTGGGATTTGGCAAGGATGTAGTCACTGCTCCGGCATGACTGCATGGCAATTTCCAGCCCTCTCCTGTCAACCGAACAGAGTAGGGTTAACTGTGAAAAAGTGTGTGTGTCCCATTAACTTCAATGGTAGCAGGGGTCCCATTGAATCCTATGGCGGCGCCGACCCATGCATTTCCTATGGAGGTGCCGGCCCTGTTGATTTTAATGGAGAAAAGCCGCAAGTGAAAACGGCTAAGTCGGAATGAGCAGAAACCTGGAACCCATAACTCCGGTTCTGTTCATCCTAGAGGGCTGAGATTCGGTCACCATGTAGTCCTTGTTCCGGCAGGATTGCATGTCAAATAGCGACCCTCTCGGGGCAACAGAACGGAGTCAGGGTAATGGTAAAGTTTAGGTTTCTGCCATTGACTTGCATGGCAGAAAAAAGTCACTTTTGTAATGTGCTTTTAAACTGTGTTTGTGTAACTCCGGTCCGGTGGGTCGCAGCGAGTTGAAACTTGGCCACCATGGAGAGTCCCCTCCGGCATGAGGGTCTGGCAAGTTTTGACCCACTCGGCAAAGCCGAACGGATTATTTTAATATATTTAGATATTAAGGAATGTATTGTATTTGGGTCTGGTATAAAAGCCCGGGGAAGCCAGAGCCCATATGGTATGTTAATGCTCAGGTGGGCGACAAGTGGTCTACAATATACCCCCTGATCAAAGGCTCCCCCACCCTGCTTGTGGATGCGAGCACAAAGTAAAGCAGTACGTGGGTACTTCTGATAAGTGTTGTGTTTCACACCTTGGGACAAAGGTTTTCCTATCCCAAGCAAACTGGGCGACGCCAGTCTTGTGGGAGGGGGGCTAGGGAAATAAGCCCCTGATTAGAATAATGCACACCCAGTGGGCAGGTATTACTTTGCCTCTCAAGTGAGGTGGCAAGGAGGGATTGGGTGCAGATAATTGTCATCCAATGCCTTGCACCTCATGTTAGGGTATGGGGCTGAAACTCCATACACTGGCGACACACTTTATTCGAGCTCGGCTAGTCCCACGAATTCGGGTATACCCGGGTGTATTGAGGTTTGTGACTGTTTTCTGCCCGAGTGCATTGGGTTATTTTCCAGGCAGGGATTGAAGCATTTTATTCCCGCTGGCTGCAATACTGCACAGTATATATATATATATACTGCATTACAATTCATGAATTTATGCCATCTGGTAGACACGCGAAGCATTGCAGCCTATTAAATCCTAATCATTATCATTTAACAGATCAGCCGCCCGTCAGCCAGGCATGAACCCAGGCTGGGAAGGCAAACGCAACGGGGCTTGTCAGAGGTGAGGAGCGGCGCATTCCAGGTATCTGCCAGGTACATACTGGGTATTTTGCTCGAATAAAGTGTGTCGGTGCAGTATAAACGAGTGTAAGCTCTATGCCCAGTGTCTTTCGTGATGTCTTCATTTTTATCCTGTATTGCTGAATGAATTGCCAATCCTGTACCCGATTGCTTCATTGTCCAACCCCAAAGTAAGTGCTATATTTTGTCTGTTATTTGTACCATCTTGTGTGTGCTCCTTCTTTAAGGAATAAACTATATTTATTATATCTAAGTCGTGTTCAATTCAACCCAGATATTTTGTGTACATTATAACCTATCACTAGCTACCGTGACAATCAGTTTTGACATACAGGGCCATTTTTCCCTTGCTCTGCTGTGTCTAGTAAAACAAAGACTTTCTAATCTGAATATCCTGCTCACCAAATGGTTTCCCCCCTCTGCGATCCCTCTCCTCTTTGAACTATCGATTCTATGCAAACTAGCTAGCATCTTGACCATATGCCTGTGCTTTCTGTATAGAACCTTATAGTAAACATTAAAACACAATATAAAGTACACTTCCTTACAGAATATAATTTGGGGGACCTTATACTTATAAGGGAAATAACTTGGGGAGATTTGGGCTTGGAATCCCTATCTGAGCTGGGGCATTGAAATGCTAATTCACATGTAATTCACATGCTAATTCAGACTGCCTTTTGTCACAAACCTGGGTTTAAATCACAAGACATACACAATGCATTGCAGTTTTAAAACACAGAGAACCAACATGTAGACACAAGACCTGGCACACCACCATCTGCACCTATCATGTGGGGTTCTAAAACCTTCTCTTCTCTAAGACACCAGCTAATAATACCTTGCTGGCAGGCAAGACAGGTTAAAATATCCCCCCCCCCCCTTCCCCTCATGTTCCAGAAGTCCCTGCTCTGCAGCTATTTCTCATAAGAGGCCACCTATACAAGGCAATCCACTTATAAGCTCGCACAGACAGTTGCAGGCCCATGAGGCAAAGGGAATACACAGATAACGCATTAACTAGCCCACTGGGCTTACACAGTTAACCCCACATACACAGTGCCTAGCTTATACCCCTATGGGGGGCAGTATAACAGAGGAACAAAATTACAAGCAACACAGTAAGGTACAATATTAGACCCAAGAGCTGACAATCTCAGCCATTACCATATGGTTTCAGGGGCAGCCAGCCGGGCTCCATCTTTATTAATGAAGGCCGGCTATGCCTACCACCACAGTGGCTATTGTGCAGGTTGAGGGAACCCTAACCTTGTCAGACATGGCATTAAGGTCATGTTTGAGCTGGTTAATTTGCTGATCCTTTTGTATAAGTGATCCCTCCACTTGCTTGAACATACCCTCATATTCATACAATCGTCGACCCACCCTAGCTGGGTCCATGTTTGTTGGGATAAGCATATTGTCACGTGTGCTCACCACAAACAGGACTAGACCCGCGGGCTGAGGTGGGGATGTATATAACTGCTGCCTTACAACCATGGAGCCAGGTCCGAAGTCAGAGTCGTGTAGCTGGGTGAGGGTAGGAAAGTTTAGGTATGTCGTGGTACTTGCCCATGTCCGGGGTTGGAGAGACGAGAGTCCAATAACAAGCCGAAGTTCAGGGGCACAGAAGATACAGGTCCAGGTACGAGCAGGGGTCACAACACGGGTCAGGCAAGGCACAGGAACCAGGAAGGTAAATATAGGAGGAGCAACCAATCAGGAGGTAGCAGAAGGATGACATCAGACATAAGCTACCAGCCGATAGGATGGTGCTGGATTGGTTGAAGGTGTAACACAGCTGATGTTGTTAGTCTTCGTTGCCACACCGTGTACGTGCACACGAAGAGCGTGGCGCAAGGCAGGCGAGTTGCCAGGGAGAGTAGGCGCTGTGGTGATGTGGTGGGGATGTTTCTACGCGGTCGGAGAATCGCGTTGGTGTGCACCCACATACAGAGAGGTCTGCGCACATCACAGGTGCTGCTGTGTGATAATGGGGGAGCCTAGCGGCGGTACTGACAAATGAGCAAGTGGGGCAATCGCAGTAAGGGGTAGCAAATGGAACAAGAGGGGGCAATCGCAGCTAAGGGGGGCATGGAGGCATGGGAGGTAAGGGAGACACGGAGCAGTACTTTCCTTATGATGCAGGATCCAAAAGAAAAGGCAGGCCAAAAAAAACAAAAATTCTGGCAGCGTGCCAACAGGGGTCAGCCAATCAGGTGGCGGGAATTTTTTTTGCGAGAAAGAAAAGTGCGTGCTGCTTGGCGGATCGCGAGCGCACAAAATCATGTCGCCCCGTGGTGACCGGGCAACTGGATTTGTTGAGGGGCATGACCGTGCAGGGGCCACGGGACGCCAACCCCGGCAGACCCCCCCATGTTGGCGGCCCTGGACCCACTGGATGGTAGTCCCAGAGACTGCCGGGATTGCCTGGGTTTTAATCCCAGAGAGAAGAAGGAAGGATGACAGACCGTGCTGAAGCAGGGATGTCTTGTCCTTGACAGTGGAAGTACAGAGGAGAATTTCTCTGAGCTCACGTGGGTCTGAGTTCCCCTAGGAAGGAAGGGCGCAAGGCTGTGCTGAAACGGAGACGTCTGCTCCAATGATGACATTGGTGACCCCTCTCTCCCTTGGGCTTCCCGCTTTCTTTCTCTAACCTCTTCTTTTGGCCTTCAACAGTGGACTGCAGCCAGCACCCACAAGGATGGCCACTTCCTAGACCTGGTTTTCACTAAAATCTTCTCTGTCTCCGATTTCTCCATTTCCCCTTTTCCTCTCTCTGACCATCACCTCATCTCATTCTCTCTATCTCGCTTCTCCCCTTCTCCACCTCCATCTACCCCCCGGTCCTGCAGAAACCTGCGCTCTATTCACTTACCTGACTTTGAGTCCACTTTACACTCCTCCCTCTCCTCTCTTAGCTCTGCTACAGACCCCGACAACCTGGTCAGGAACTACAACTCTGTCTTGTCCTCCTCTCTTGATCTACATGCCCCACTTTCTCTCTGCCGCACTCGCCCTTCTAACCCTAGACCCTGGCTAAATTCCCACACGCGCATGCTGCGTTCCTCCACTCGTTCCTCTGAACGCCTCTGGAGGAAGTCTCACACTCTCGCAGACTTCCTTCACTACAAATTTATGCTATCCTGTTTCAACTCTGCCCTCTCGCAAGCTAAACAAGCCTACTTTTCTGCACTAATCAACATGCACAAGTCTAACCCACGCCGACTGTTCTCTGTCTTTGATACTCTACTCAAACCACCCTCAGCTGCCTCTCCTTCCTCCATCTCCGCTCAGGACTTTGCTGACTATTTTAAGGAAAAGGTGGAATCCATACGTCAGAACATCCCCTCTGTTTCTTCCTCCCATCCTACACCTCTTCCTAACTCTCTTCCTGCCTTCCTTGACTCTTTTTCCACTGTCTCAGAGGAGGATGTGTCGCTGTTGATCGCCTCTTCTCCCTCTACCACTTGCCCTCTTGACCCCATTCCCTCCCATCTCCTCAAACCTCTTGCTCCTACTATAATCCCTATGCTCACACACATTTCTTTTTTTGTTTCAATTTTTTTATTGTTTTGGAGAGACACAACAAATATTCAACATGGTTTTTTATTATTTTTGGAGACCCATTAACATGGGTATATTATATTGTTCAAGTATTACCAGTTGTGTTTTAAAACAAAAAAAAACCCTCTACAATCGTTATCAGTGCTTAAGTAAAATATCGTTTTTACTAGTCTGTGTTAATATGATCTGTTTTCCACATCTTAGGCTGTGCCTAGGAAGCAAGCCGCCTCCTTGCGTGACTCTCGTAGAATTTAGAAAAGAAAGAGAAGAACAGAGAAAAAGAAAGAAAAGGAAAGGGGGGGGGGGGAAGGAGGGAAGAAAACAAAAAAAAAAAAGCAAAAAAGAAAAAAAACATCCAAACAAACAAAACAAAAAAAAAAAAAAAGACAAAAAAAAACAGAAAAACCCCCAAAGAACAAAGAAAAATTAAAAAAAAAAAACAAAAAAAAAAAAAAAATAAAACGAAAAAAAAATTTTTTTTTAAAAAACCCCCCCCCCAAAGCACAACTCCCCCCAAAAAGAAAAAAAACGCCCCCCCCCCACAAAAAAAGCCCACAAAAAAAAAAAAAAAAAAGAAAAACTAAGGAATCCTCCCTCCCCCGCTTCCTTCACAAAAAAGGGGATAGGAAAAAGAAACAAAAAAAAAACAAAGACAAAAAAAAAATAAAAAAAAAAAACCTCCCCCATCAACCACCAAGGGAAAACAAAAAAAATCAAATAAAACAAAAAAACCCACACCCAAAAGAGAAAACAAAACCCACAAAAAAAATTGTTAAAAGAAAGGGGGGAGAGCCACGAAAGCCCATCTTATCATAGTTCTCTGTAGTTATGTCTATGTGTTCCTACTTGCCCGGCCAAAATTTCCCAGATTTTGTGACACACACATTTCTAACTCCTCCCTCTGCTTGGAACCTTTCCATCCTCTTCCAACAGCAAACAGTCATTACCAGTCCTCAAAAAACAGCAAGCTTGACCCTACCTGTCTTTCTAACTATCGGCCTGTCTCCCTCCTGCCTTTTGCCTCAAACTCCTTGAACGTCTTGTATTCTCTCGCTTGCTCCATTTTCTCAACACCTATTCTCTCCTAGACCCTCTTACAATCTGGCTTCCGCACTGCTCACTCCACGGAAACAGCCCTCACTAAAATAACTGACGACCTCCATGCTACCAAAGACAGAGGTCATTACACTCTGCTCATATTACTCGACCTCTCTGCAGCATTTGACACCTTGGACCACCCTCTTCTCCTTCACATTCTCCATACTCTTGGCATTCGGAACAAAGCTCTATCCTGGATCTCATCCTACCTCTCCCATCGTACTTTCAGTGTCTCTTCTGCTAATACCTCCTCCTCTATTGATCTCTCTGTGGGGGTACCCCAGGGCTCTGTCCTGGGACCTCTTCTCTTTTCTCTGTATACACTCTCTCTAGGTGACCTAATAACATCTTTTGGGTTTAATTATCACCTCTATGCTGATGACACACAAATATATTTCTCAACACCCGACCTTACACCTGCTGTACAAACCAAAGTTTCTGAATGTCTCTCTGCTATATCATCCTGGATGGCCCTCCGCTGCCTTAAACTCAACATGGCTAAAACAGAGCTCCTCATACTTCCTCCCAAACCTGGCCCTACTACTTCCTTCCACATTACTGTTGGAACTACGATCATTCACCCAGTAGCCCAAGCACGCTGCCTTGGGGTCACACTCGACTCCTCTCTCACATTTGCCCCTCACATTCAAAACATTTCTAAAACCTGTCGCTTTTTCCTCCGCAATATAACAAAGATACGCCCTTTCCTCTGTTGCTCGACTGCTAAAACTCTGACTCAGGCCCTCATTCTCTCCCGTCTTGATTACTGTAACCTCCTGCTGTCCGGCCTTCCTGCCTCTCACTTGTCTCCCCTACAATCTATCCTAAATGCTGCTGCCAGAATCACTCTACTCTTTCCTAGATCTGTCTCAGCGTCTCCCCTCCTGAAATCCCTCTCCTGGCTTCCGATCAAATCCCGCATCTCACACTCCATTCTTCTCCTCACTTTTAAACCTTTACACTCTTCTGCCCCTCCTTACATTTCAGCCCTAATTTCTCGTTATGCACCATCCAGACTTTTGCGTTCTTCTCAAGGAAGTCTTCTTTCTACCCCCTTTGTATCTAAAGCCCTCTCCCGCCTTAAACCTTTCTCACTGACTGCCCCACACCTCTGGAAGGCCCTTCCCCTCAATACCCGACTACCACCCTCTCTATCCACCTTTAAGACCCACCTTAAGACACACTTGCTTAAAGAAGCATATGAATAGCACTGTGGATATTCTGAACACCTGATACATAAGATTGGCCCCCTGCAGACGCACTTACCAGAACTCCCTCCTACTGTCTCTGTACGTTCTCCCTACCTACCAATTAGACTTTAAGCTCCTCGGGGCAGGAACTCCTCTTCCGAAATGTTACTTTAATGTATAAAGCACTTATTCCCATTATGTGTTATTTATATTATCTGTTATTTATTTGATTACCACATGTATTACTACTGTGAAGCACTATGTACATTAATGGCGCTATATAAATAAAGACATACAATACTATACAATAAGGAAACCCCTTTATTATTGCGTGCTGAGACTGTATACATTGTTGCCTACGCCAGGTCATATTTTAAGCTTGGAACCAGTATACTTGTCCAGCTGTGGGTAGAAATGGCTGAAGCAAAGTTGAGTTATTTTCCCTAATGGGAATAGGTATTTTATTTTATGATTTGCTTGATTTAAAGGGCCGGTTGGTGTATAATTTAATCCCTGTAAATAAAACTCCATATAGAAAATACAGTCTTTCCGGCCTTAACTTGGGACTAATTGTGGGCATAACAATATAAACATTTGCGTTTAATAAAAGCTGTGTCCATTATACACCACATACAGTGTTAGCGTGTAACATGTGGTCATTTGTTAGTATTTTGCATTATTGTTTTCCCTTTGCACCAGCTACTTTATTATTTTCATTTATGGTGAGCGATGTGTCTTTGTGTGTCTGTTCCATTATACACCACATACAGTGTTAGCGTGTAACATGTGTTAGTGTCTGTTCCATTATACACCACATA
>WSYH01003380.1:0-34875 GCA_036426205.1 Ascaphus truei
CTTGTCCAGATACTGTACTGCATTGTGCCACCCGCTTCCATGGAGCATCCCCGTTTCTATGGACGCAAGAACACTCTCACCTCTGCCATGCCTGTCACGCTGAAAAAGCGAAAGGCGGTTGCCGTTTCCACGCCAAGGGCAAAGCGACAGGCTAAGGCCAATAAAGAAAACCTTCTACTGACCCCAAAGGCTAAGGCTTTTCTTAGACGTCAGCCTCATTATGTGAAGAAGATATACGGTAATACGCTCTCTACACAAAACGAATGGCAGCCAACCCATCGGACCCGCAGACCACTTCCTCACATATTCTTCGACGACTCTGCTGTAGCGATCCCGGAAATCCTGGAAATCTTCATCCCGTCTTCTCCACCCCCATCTTCTCCGGTTCCATCTGATGACGCTGCCGCCTCTGAAATCCACGGGTCACTGTCTCCTTTGCGCTTAGACGACTCTGCTTCTCGCCCGGAAATCCAAAGGTCACCTTCTCCATCCCTCTTTGACGTATTTTAAATGTATTTATTTATATTCATGTATTTATTTATTTATTTAGATTTATTTATTTATTTATTGGGTGGCTGCTGTGTGTGAATTTTTTTTATTGTGGGTAGCGGGGGTGGGTGAAGGGGGTATTAGCCCCAACGGACAATATTATTAAAAATACAGTCATGCTGCTTCGTTACCATAGCACATAGCCGCAAAGATAAGGAACGAGTGTTTATTTATATATGTGTTTTATTCATACTGTAGATGTGCAGAGGGTCTCTGGAGCTGAACCGCTATGGTTTTAGGTCCGGGGACCCCCTGCTTCCCAAGATACAAGCCCCTTTAGGGGGTGCCGGTATCCCTCTGCTTTGTTTACAAGCCGCGGTCACGTGATCGGGACCTTTAAATGCAGAGGGATACCGGCACCTCATAAATGTATGTGTGTGTGTGTGTGTGTGTGTGTGTGTGTGTGTATATATAAAAACAAACATCACGGCTTGCACTAAATGTACTGGTTCATATAGGCAGGTGCTAGTCTCAAATAATAGAAAAACAACATCACCATTCTCTCGTCCGGTAAAGAAAGACTGCACTCGGTTCAGTGATAATGAAAATCTGTATTGGGCATCTGAATAGAAATGATAAATCACCCAATCCGACGTTTCCGGTAATGGCTTTGCTCAGTTGACTTTAATTGTAACGAATGCAGTAATGATAAAAACGAAACATGGACGGCCTTCAACCGCATTATGAGATATTGGATCAGCAATCAGAGCGTGGGAACTCCATCACCTACTCTGATTGGCATGTGAGGAGTCACATTCATTCTCACCCCCACCAAACGCACCTCGTTCACAGGAAAAACTATTAGACTAGGAACCCGGAAAATCCGGAAAAGGGGTCCTTAGCATTTGGTGTTCAGATAGTTGACCGGGCCCTCCAGGGACGAAAGCCTCCAATGTCTCATAGGCAAAATTATAAATTCCTACCATAACAAGTGACATGGAGGCTTTCGTTTCTGGATTCGGGAACATAGTTCCATTGAACCAACAAAGGCGAAGAGAACCATTTATCTCCTGTTCCGGTAATCTTACATTATATTGTTTCCCAGAGTTAGGAAATCTAAGTGACGACGAATCCATTGACTGCAGCGTTTGCACATGGGCTGTCGTGATCGAGCTGTTTTGGACATGAGAGCCTTATCTCATACACGCTTATATTTGATTGTACCTTTGTGAGTGGGAAATTTGTTTAGATTGTATGTTCACATTTTTGAATACACTTTTTATTGTCGCTATATCGGTCAACTAGGTGTGGCGCCATCCTTGTTTCTTTCTATTTCCATCTCTTTATAGTATATTACTTATATATATATAGCTATATAGATATATACTAATTACTATATATCTAATTGTTGTTTTTGATGTTCTATTTCATTTTATTTCAATTTATTTACGATTTCTTTATCTATTGTAGAGGGTGCTGGTGGACGGTCGAATATTGTTGGATTGTGGGGGCTGTACGGGGGAGTGGGTGTAGGGGGGTATTTGGAAATTGCGTTTGTGTTTAGGACTTGAGGGGGGTTTGCAGTGTGGGAAACATTAACCCCTTCACGACCGTCAGCAGTTAATTACCCTACGGCGTGAAGGGGTTAAGTGGACCCCCCTGCAAGCCCTTAAAAACCACAAGTTGGCGGCTAATAACCCGTAACCCACCCCCGCTTACCCACAATAAAAAAAATTCACAACAGCAGACAAGCACAATTAATAAATAAAATAAATAAAAAATTGAATATTAAATATAAAATACATTTAAAAATACATTTTTTTAGTCAATAGTGCTAGATGTGCAGGGGGTCTCCAGACGAATGAAACTCTGCTTTGGTTTTAGGTATGGGGACACACCCCCAGATCTTCCCCGATTTGACGGAAGGAGAAAATACTTTAGGGGGGTGAGGTAATGCAACTCTGACTGGGTTTTAAATGCCGGCGGTAACGTAATCGGGACATTTTACAATGAAACAAGGCCTTGCTACCCCGGCACCAACTATAAGAAAGTTACGGTTCATACGTGCATAGCAGGGCATGGTCCCCGGACCTGAAACCAACGACCGGTGCAGCTCCGTGAGGAGGACCCCAGGACAGGGACAAGAGGAATATAAAAGGGAGTGTGAAAGGAGGGAGGGAGGAGGCAGGGAGGGAGGGAGGGAGGAGATGGGATTTATTTATTTTTTTGTTGGGTGGTCTTTGCGCCCCTGCTGTGCTTCCCGTGTGATTTTTTTTTGTCGCGGCTCGCCTCGGGGTGGGTGAAGGGGGGGCTCTGAGATAAAAACGAGGTGGGTTGTCTTAGGGATGACGGGGATCGGTTTGGTTTCATTATGCGTGAGAGGTGGTATAACTTTCTCTTCATACTGACAGTAGCGGTTTAATAAAACTGCTACGTGCACGGTGTGATTCCTGGATGTAAGGGGTTAAGTGCACACCCGCACATTCCCCACCGCAAGAGCCTATGGAACCTACATCAAGGGCCCCAAATAACCCCCTTCACCCACCCCCGAGACATAACCCACAATTAATTAGGGGAAAAGTGGGTAACCCTTAATTGCCTTGCGGCTATCAGCTATGTAATTGACCAGCAGCATTTCTGTATTTGTAATACATATTGTGCAAGAGAAGGGGGTCACCTGAGACTTTGATTTGTGCTCAGGGAAACCCCCCCTGCTCAGGGAGCACAATATTATTAAAAACTACAGGTCAATGCTGCTTGTATACCAATACACATAGCCGCATAAAAAGACTAATGGAACGCGTGTTTATTGGAGATGGTTTGATTCACTAATGTAGATCGTGTCTTGAGGGTATGATGGAGCCTTGAATCCCGCTATGGTTTTTCAGGTTCGGGGAACCTCCTCTGTGTCTTCCTCCCATAGATCACCATTAGCCCCTCTTTAGGGGGTGCAGGTATCCCACTGATTTGGGGTAAAAGAATCTCGCGTTGCTATGTAAAGTTGATAAGGGAACCTTTTAAAGCTGAATGAAGTTAGAGATTCTAACTTTGCCACACGTCAGCACAGCGGTTATTTCCACACTACGTTTTTCCCAGTGGTGATGAGAGGACGAGGGGAGAAAAGGATCCTGAACAAGAAGACAAGGTAGGGGGGCCCGGCTGTGTGGGAGGGAGAGGCGGTGGGTTCGGGACTGTATATATGAAAAAAATACATAAAGGATTGCCACTAATTAATGGTTTAATATAGGGCAGGTGCTAGTCGCAAATAATAGCAATAAAACGAAACATCCACACTCATTATTATACGTACGGTAAAAGGCAGTAAAGACTGAAATCGGGTTGGGCTTCAGTGATATGAAAATCTAAGATGTATTGCGGAATCATGTAATAGAAATTGCTAATCACCACAATCCCGACGTTTCCGTCCGAATAGGACCTTGTATCAAGAAGGAGGGTCACAGGGATGGGGTGACGGGGGAGAGAAGGGGTAAGGGGGGTAGGGGGCGTAGGGAGGAGAGAGAATGAGAGAGAGGAAGAGAGGGAGAGATGGAGAGAGAGAAGAGCAGGAGAGAGAGAGAGAGGAGAGAGAGAGGAGGAGAGAGACACACAGGTTCGCAAAAACCTATACATTTGCTCGCCCTTAGCGGGGATGAATTTAATGTTAAACCCCTCGGCGAGAAAATTGGCCCAATCAGCAAATCAGTTGTGGACTCATTTTTGGTGCGGCGTAGATTTTTTGTTGGTATCTGTGTCGAGTGTAGATTTGTGGTATTTGTAACCACTTGTGTGTAATATATATAAAAATGGTTATTGAGGTGCCAAAAGTGACACGTGTGCTCATTTGATGTCATTTCCCAGAATCCTTGCTGCAGATGGAAGTGTGTATGCTGGGGATAGGGGAACTGGGGAAAAGGGACTGGGTTTGCAGACTCGCCTAAGACATGCAGTTTATGAGCAACAGCTATTTGCATTTAGACATGCAAAGACGATCATGAGAGAAGTTATATTGTCATATTTGCTTCGGGCCTGTGGAAGGGTGTTTTGTCCTTTGGACGCACAAGCAACGTAACTGCGAGGAAGGTTTAGCCTTCCATAGCCTCTCTTGCATTCCCAGTAAAATCAACCCCACACTGATGAGACCCCATAAGGTTGAAACAGTATGTCTGTGGGGTGGTTTTCTGGGTATGCACCTTAAACCCTGGCTGTGCTCAAAAGCTGTGACCATGACAGCAGACTTAAGCCTATAGGGAACCATGTTAAAAATGGTTATTGAGGCAAAAAGTGGCAGGTTGTGCTCATTTGCATGTCATTTCCCAGAATAATTGCTTGCGTGGAGTGGAAGTTGCGTTGCCTGTGGTGATTGGGTGATAATGGGGAATGGGAGGGCGGGGGCTATTGCAGACATGCCCTAAGCATGACAGCAGATGAGTACCATGGTAGTATTTGCATATTTGGCTTGACTGGGGAGGGGGTTGGGTTTTTGTCACTTTTTTTACTCACCATAACTTAACTCAGTATTATGGTTTAGCCTATCCCATAGCCTCTCTTGCATTCCCAGTAAAATCAACCCCACACTGATGAGACCCATCAAGGTTGAAACAGATGTCTGTGGGTGGTTTTCTGGGTATGCACCTTAACCCTGGCTGTGCTCAAAGCTGTGACCATGCAGCAAGCTTAAGCCTATAGGGAACCATGTTAAAAATGGTTATTGAGGCAAAAAGTGGCGGTGTGCTCATTTGCATGTCATTTCCCAGAATCCCTTGCTGCAGTGGAAGTGCTGTATGCTGGGTGATAATGGGGAAAGGCGGGGCTGCAGACCTGCCTAAGACATGCAGATGAGCATACAGTTATATTTGCATATTTGCTTTCCTGTGGAGGGTTTTTGTCACTTTTTTTACTCACCATAACTTAACTCAGTATTATATATATATACATACACAAAAAGATTTTACCAGATAGAGATCCAGGAAAAACGAGACAGCACACAGTCAGGGAAATCCAAAGCTGATGTATTCAGGATAAATACATAGGCACTGCATCCAACGTTTCGGTCATCAGAATGTGACCTTCCTCAGGGACGTGCAGTGTGTGAATGCTAGTGCATACCCTTATATACCCACATCTATCAAACCCAAGTGATAATTAATCATGCTCACCTGTGTAAAAATGAAAAAACCACCAAAAAACCTTACATAACTAGCTGTTGTGGACCGCAGCCCTATGCTGGAATGCACCACCATCTTGTTTAGGAAGTAAAAAACAGTCCTGGTGTACTACGGGTGCCCACAAGGCTCATTCAATCCTGCCAGGGTCTACTGCGCATGTGCAACACAAGCGCTATGAAATACAGTAGAATAGCCTCTATATTAGTGGATATAAGGTGCAAAGCTATTCAAAAACCCCAAAACATGTTGCAATATCTAAGCAAACATCCATGGGGTTTGCACAGCAGTCCTAACACACCAATTCAACTATAACTGCTTGTATGCGCCTTAAAGGGCCAGTGCACACACACATGAGATACACTGCTGCCCAATATGTACTGCGCATGTGCACCGCGCTGTGTAAAACCCTGTGGATGAAGTCCAAGACTGGCTCACTGTGTATTACACCTTTTGCTGTTTCCAAATATATTTATGCAAAAAGCATCAAAGTGGAAGTAAGGGGCCACAAGTCACACAACAGAAGTATGCATAAAAACACCATATAATGTAACGTTAGGCATCAATTAGTCAAAATATATCTATGGATTCACTTAAGTAAAGTAAACAGTAACATAGATGTTATATATAATAAAGCTAATTGAATAAAGCACAAGACTATGTAGAGATTGATACTATGCACTTTAACCATAGTGCATAGAGGAAATGCATGTATGTCTATAATAAATATATATACACGTATAGCACAACTCGTTTCATTAATTACATGAAATTAACTTACACAAACTCTATACGTCCTTACAATGCTCACATATGTACAGCAAATATATCAACATGTTGTATTGATTAGCAGAACCCATTAAACATGCCACCGAACAACTAATAGTGCGTGTGTGACCAAAAAACCACGTGGATAAAAAGTGAACATAAAGAATCACAAAACAGAAGGAATCAATCTGCAATAAAATATAATCATCACAAAAAGCATCCCAGATGCATGTCTTCATTAAGGCCAAATGGAGCCATCGTCCGAAGTTCAAAAATGTGTCTAGCCTCACTTTGTAATAAAAGTCTATTTCTGTCCCCCCCTCGACTGGGCACTAGGATTTGCAAAATGGGCATGCATCTGAAGGTTGCCAATGAATGTTTTTTATCTCTAAAATGTTTGGCAACCGGAAGGCATTTGAACTCCTGGTCATTTGCATCTGATAACAATGCTTTGCGAATGGTTGACCTGTGAATGGCAATACGATCTTTTAACATTCTAACTGTTTTTCCAATATAAACCAACCCGCAAGGGCATTTGATCAAGTATATTACAAACTTGGATTCACAGTTAAGGAATTGTTGTATTTTAATCTTCACCCCACTATGTGGATGGCAATATGTTGATCCAACCTGCATGTATTGACAGTTGGTACAACCCTTACATTTGTAAGAGCCTGGTTTGAGTGTTAGCCATGTGATGTTTCTGGCATATTTTTCAACTGGATCGGATTGAGTAATCATATCTCCAATTGAGGGTCCCTGCCTGAAGCAAAAAAGAGGTGGTTCTGCAAAGTAATGTCCTATCTTGTCATCTTGTGCAAGGACGTGCCAGTTCCGCTTCACACTGCGTTGGATTTGTGTGTAAGCCGTACTAAATATACTGATCACATTGAATCTGGTCTGTTGATCCATCTTTTGATGACTGCTCCCCAGGGATTTCGTATCCAGTGTGTTGACTCTGTCCAGTGCATACTTGACATCTGCAGGGCTGTACCCCCTCTCTAAAAAACGATTTGCCATGGACATCAGAGCTCCCTCCATTAGACTTGGATCACTTGTAATACGTTTCACCCTCAACAGTTGGGAATATGGTAAATCTTTTTTAAGAGGAACTGGATGGTGACTTATTGCGTGGAGTAAGGTGTTCTTATCCGTTACCTTCTGGTATAAACGCGTAGCCAATCTGTCGCCACTCTTGTACACCAATGTGTCTAGGAATGATATTTCCAGATCACTGTAGCACATAGTAAATCTTATTTTGGATGGTATATGATTCAGATGTTCCAAAAAGATGTTTAATTCAGTATGATTCCCACTCCATAAGATAAAAATGTCATCGATGTAACGTAAATACATTTGTATATGCTGTGCATACTGCACCGACACACTTTATTCGAGCAAATACCCAGTATGTACCTGGCAGATACCTGGAATGCGCCGCTCCTCACCTCTGACAAGCCCGTTGCGTTTCCTTCCCAGCCTGGTTCATGCCTGGCTGACGGCGGCTGATCTGTAAATGATAATGATTAGGATTTAATAGGCTGCAATGCTTCGCGTGTCTACCAGATGGCAAAATTCATATTGTAATGCAGTATATATATATATACTGTGCAGTATTGCAGCCAGGGGGAATAAAATGCTTCAATCCCTGCTTGGAAAATACCTCAATGCACTCGGGCAGAAAACAGTCACAAACCTCAATACACCCGGGTATACCCGAATTCATGGGACTAGCCAAGCTCGAATAAAGTGTGTCGCCAGTGTATGGGGCATCATGTAAAATATGGGTTTGCTCATAAATGTCCATATATAGATTGGCATATGAAGGTGCCATGTTGGAGCCCATGGCTGTCCCACTCAGTTGCAGATAGTATGTGCTCTCAAATCTGAAAAAGTTTTTATTTAGAATGATTTGTACAAGAAGTAGAAGGAACTCGGATGGTGGCCCACCTGTTATACTCCTATTCGGCAATTTACTCCGAATGGCATCCAAACCCTCACAATGTGGGATGTTTGTATATAGGCTCGTTATATCAAGCGTGACCAATATGCTGTTTGATGGATCAAACGCCAATGTATTGATACGTGCCATGAAGTCTGTTGTGTCCTTGACGTATGTGGGCATACATGCAACCAACGGATGTAGGTTGAAATCCACATATTGGGATAGTGGATGGCATAATGAAGATCTAGCAGAGATTATTGGTCTGCCCGGTGGGTTGGTGACCGACTTATGTATTTTTGGGATGATGTATAAAACTGACATTTTAGGATGCTGCTGTGTGAGAAATTTACCAGTATCCTCTGAAATCCACCCATTCACCACTCCCAATCGAATAATTGAATCAACCTCAGCTTTATAAGTCAAGGTAGGATCTCTTGACAGACGCATGTATGTTTCTGCATCTGCCAGTTGGCGCAAGACCTCGTTCTTATAATAAAGATAGTCCAATATAACAACCCCTCCGCCCTTGTCGGCAGCTCTAATGATGATATTTTTATTTTGCCTTAAGGTCTTAATGGCCTTCCTTTCATCCATAGTGAGGTTTTGAAAGCTAGTCTTATGAGACTTTATCATACCTCTGATTTCTTTGCTCAACAAGATCATGAATGCAGAGATGCTGTAATTGGACACTTGTGGATCAAATGTGCTCTTCGGTTTAAAGCTTGTGCTAATTGGGTCAGGCGTGGGGGACACTCCAGGTCTGGAAAAAAAATCTTTTAATTTCAGATGGCGATTCAGTTTGAAAAGATCAACTTCCCATTTAAATGTTTGTGTTTGTGGGTGGGTACAAAGCCCAATCCTTTGTGCAGGATGTTCGTTTCGGCCACTGTAAGGATATGTGAAGAAAGATTAAATATTACCGTCTCTTTGACAGTTGTTTCGATCCCCTTCCTCTGTTTGGATAGCGTTCTGGATAACGCCTTCTTTCTGCCTCCTCGCCTGGTCTTCCGGCGACATCTGCGGTCCCCAGGGGTGGCTTTGTTCACCCGTTTGGTCCTTGGCCTAAAAAAGACAGCTCGTCCGTTGTATTGTCTGTGGTGGTGTCTGTGGCATCTGACAGCTCAGTATCCCTTGTATTGTACCCAAATTTTGTGTACCCACCACGTCTTCTCCGCGATTGTTCTCGCTGCCGACCCTGCACACCTGTAGGTAAATCATTCAAACCCAGCAGCCACCTATACACGTTCCTGTCTTTGTAGTCAGACTCTACAATCTTCAGTTTTTCCCTCTTGTATTTTACTAGATTGCTCCTGTATGCGTCAATTGAAGTTTGCATTTTGTCAATCCAATTTGTCGTCGTATCTGCCTCTAAAGTCTCTCCATGTTTGGAGTTTATAACAACTATCTCTTTCTTGATCTTTAGTATTTCTTTGCTAGACTGGTCTATGACAAGTATAACCAAGTCAAACGAACATTTGTTGAGTATAGCCATCACCACGCTTACAGAATTCATGGTCTGTGCTGCCTATAGTGGGCTGGTTCTTAATTCTGAAACCACGAGGTAATAATTTTTCTTTGTGGTATATGATAACGTGACTCCGGTGTGTAGGTAGTAATCTACTTCCCTTTTTCTTTAATTTAATCAAGTCGTTAAACAAATAGCAGCCTCTCAGGGCCCAGTACAGACTCAAATGATTCAGTATAGCGGATTTTAAAATTCAGCTTCACTGAAGCTGGCAGATTCAGAGATCAGAGATAGATGAAAACACTCCAAAGTATCAGCAAATTCCTCCATATGTGTCCTTTAGTGTAACACACCAACATTCAATTAAAAAGGCCAACTTTCAAAAATGTCCACAGTTCAGGCCAAAAATATGGACAACAAATAACAAAATCCTTTTGGAGATTTTTGATAGATAACATGGCAGGTGCCCAACTCATATATGTTGTATAGAAAAAATAAAGAAGCAGTTGGCACACTGAAAAACAGGTTATCCACTGATGCTTATCCCATATATGCACATACACAAGAAAGATTTCACAGATAGAGATCCAGAAAAACGAGACAGAGCCACTGTCAGGGAAATCCAAAGCTGATGTATTCAGGATAAATACATAGGCACTGCATCATGTTTCGGTCATCAGAATGTGACCTTCCTCAGGGACGTGCAGTGTGGGAATGTTGTGCATATCCTTATAAACCCATATCTATCAAACCCAAGTGATAATTAATCATGCTCACCTGTGGTAAAAATGAAAAAACCACCAAAAAAACCTTGCATAACTAGCTGTTGTGGACCGCAGCCCTATGCTGAATGACACCACCATCGTTGAGGAAGGTCAACACTTTGATGACCGAAACGTTGGATGCAGTTGCCATGTATTTGTCTGAATACAATATCTTTGGATTTCTGGCTGTGTGCTGTCTCGTTTTCCCGGACCCCATCTGGTAATTCTCTCGTTGTATGTGCAATATGGGACAAGCATCAGTGGATTGCTTGTTTACATGTGGCCAACTACCCTTGCTCATATATATATATATTATATATATATATATATAATATAATATATATATATAATATATATAATATATATAGTATATATAGTGGCCAGCAGGCATGAGCAATAAAGTTATGAGTATACTGTCACAGAAGTATGGGGGCCCTATGACAAGAATAGGCTGGCTTACTTGCCACTCCCCATGGAAGGATGGGGGTGGACTTCCCTATAATGTGGAGTAGAGAGTGTGAGTTAGGAGTTCTGGGATGGTCATCAGAGAGTGGCCGCGCTTATAGTGCTGGCGATGGTGACGCAACCGATGACGTCACCCGCAAAAGTTATAATTTCATTTAAAGCGACGTCGCTGGCGACAAGGCCAGTAACGTCACAAATGGGGACGGGCCGCAGTCTCTGGTTTAGAGACAGTCACATGTGGCGACTGTCTCTAAAAAATCTGTCGCGCTTACTATTAGTGCTTGCTACGGAGTCAATGTATTTGTTTCAGAGCAACGTCGCGTCGCCATCGCCAATTACTATAAGCGCAGCCTAAGGAGTTCTTGTGCTAACCTCCAAGGAGTGAGAAGGGTTTCTGGAAGAAATGCCAGAGTATGTAGACCTTGAATAGAGAGTAAAGGGGGACGATAGACAGCACTCTGATGGTGTTAAATATATGCAATTGCAGGGTGCACGGAACAAAAGGGGACCCTTATTCCCCTGTATAGTACTAACAAATCTACGTAAGTACCAGCACTCACTGTCTAATAGCTAAATGATGAAAACAGTTGTAATGCAGAATAAACATTTAATAATAAAATGAACCAGAAATAAATCAAATGTGTTTGCAGAAACCAGTATCATAAATGGGCATGTCACAAAGTGAGGGGTGGGGGGGGGGAGGGGAAAGGAAAAGGGGAAAAAACATGAAACACAAGGAATATACACAAAAAAAACGGAGAACGGAAAGTATGCTAGGGGGGCGACGTTTCGAGGGACTACCTCTTCATCTGGCCCATTCCCCCTGGTCCAAAAGGACCGAGAGGTACTTCCCTAAGCCTCCCTTCCCCTATACCTGGTCAAATCAGACACCCCTGAAAATAGATGGCAAACATATAGTGTAGGCTAAATACAGCTAAACAGCTAATAGCAGGGCAGCAAGAACCCACTAATGTTACAGTAAAAGCTGAACACAGCTTGCAAGAAAGCAGCTTGCAAATGAGCACCAGGAGTCCACACAGTCAGTGAAAGGTTAATGAGAAAAGTAAATGAAGTGATCAAACCCTCAGTAGCTCTGCTCCTTCAGCTGCTCGTGTGGAGTGCTGAGGGATGAGATAGCAGTCTCAGCTGTTATATGTTGTAGCTACATTCTCATTAACCTTTCACTTGGACTGTCCTGATGTCCTCCCCACAACATTGAAGAGATGTCTTGCCTCCTGTTTACCTCACAGGTATGAACAGCAACCACAGAATACAGTACACTGGTAGCAGCACATTTCCAAGGGGGGGGGGGGTAGTAGAGGGCTACATAAGATAGTGTGTAAAGTGCCAGTGAAGCGCACACATATTTATAAATGCATGTTGTGTAGATTCCAATTGTAGGGTTGTTGTTAACAAGCATTCTACGGTAGGGGTGCGCAAAGTGGAGGGCCGGGGGACCGCGCTAGGTCTCTGTAACTTTCTCCTACCTTGTCTTTGGTAACCCGGTGTCAAATAATGCCATGGGGTCATTTGACGCCTAAACCAAGCAGGGGGGGTGGGGTGGGCGAGCAGGGGATAAGAGCAGGCAGGGGGAAGATTTTGCGCACCCTGTTCTATGGTATTACTGTAACGCTCGCGCTGCCCACAAACAAGACAAGACCCCGGCACTGAGATGGGAAGGTATAACACCACACACCCGCAGCAATGGAGGCGTGACTGGAAGGCGGATAATTTAGCGTTGCCGGGTCTGGGTTGGAGAGTGTAGGAAATGCGGTATACTTGCAGAGTTTTTGGATTGGAGAAGACAGAATAGTAGGGGTCCGTAAGCCGTGGTCTGGGAGGCACGGCCCCAGCGGAGCTGGCATCGGCTGCAGGCAACAAGGCAGGGAGGAGAGACTTGCCATGCAGCTGGGGATTGTCGCACGTCATCGCGCTGCACGGGAGAGATGCGCGACGCGTGCGAGAGGTGGGACCAGGTTCCGTGCGGCAGCTATAAGAGCTGCGGGTGCGTGCGCGCTCTGCAATGAGAGCAGGGGAGCGCGCATGGGGAGGAACAGTGGCCGCAGCAGCAGCAGCAGGTAAGGAGGGAACATGCTGCAAAGGACGTGTTCCCCGATTCCTTACAATTACAATGTACCAGAAAAAATATATGTAGCCCTGTTTCCCCCTGAACACAGAAAGCTACCGGTGCTGCCCTTTTACCTGTTCGCTCCCAGGAGCCTAAGCCTCCGCCACGGAGAGCCTGAGGTGATTTACTTACAATCCGGTGCAGCGCCTCCACCTGCACGGGATCCCAACGTAGTGGGAGGAGCCACTCACAGGACCCAACAACATAAATCACACCCACACAGTATAAAATATAAAGGCCCTTTACTGTAACATAGATAACTGATAACTCTTAACACTCAATACTCTATTATGACTTAGTACAACTGCCAGCAAACCATGCAAGGCGTACCCCACCACCGTGTACCCCACACCGTGTCCACAGTACAACCCTTCCCACCCTGGTCCTGTGGTCAGCGCTGCCACTGTGTATGTACTCTGTTGGTGCACGTATTAACAATACCTGCCGGGACCTCCAGCACCCCGGCATGCAGACAACTTCACAAAGGATCCACGATCTTAACGACGTCCTGGACTCCGCTGGAGTGATTGTCCATTAGGGGTGGCCACCCTGATGACGGTGTCTCTCTCGCAGATTAGGCCTGGTCCCAGACCTCTCTCAGGGTGTTCAGCATCCGCTGTGTCCCTTACTCTCTAAAAAGCACTAATGGGGCAGGTTCCCTATCCAAGGGTCTGTTCCTAAAGCAGCCACAAGCTCAAGCAATGTCTCAGGGCCTATCTGGGGCCTAGGGCGGGTTTCTGGCCTAGTGCAGAGGCTACTTGCCTCTTTGCACCTGCACCTCCTTCCCCTATCCTCTCCTGGCACCTACTGACACTTGTGCTGCTCTGTCGGCCTTCTACTTCCCTTCTTAAGAGAACCCTAGACCCCTATTGTCTATCTGACTGCATGTGATTGCCTCCGAGGCTCATGTGATATGTAGTCCCAGCTCAGGGCCTCTATCTGATTGGCTCTTCTTCACACGCTTTGTACTGTGCATGTGCGAGTTGTCTGAGGGCCGCCGTGACTCCCACACTACTGCGCATGTGTGAACCTCGAGCAAGATGGCGCTGCCCAGTGGCAGATACCGCCGGGAGCCCCCGGCAATGCCCCTGCAGCTTCGCAACATGCAGCGGGGGTCCCTGCTCTCAGCGGTGGTAAGGGGGAGAAGAAACGGAGGACTTGGCTACATCCTCCCCCTGTGGAAACATCCAACGACCCCACTTGGGGACAGCGTCACACATAAGTTATATAATGAAAAATGCATAATATACTTATGATACAATGTATCACTCCACTTAAACAATGTTATACAACTCAATAAACATGTTAATCACGGAAGCCAGCTTAGCCGGCTTCTGAGACTCATTGTGGGGTGCCCCTAATTGATCGTACAACACTCTATTAGGTGGACACCTCACTCTTTGACTCCGATGAGTCTCGGTCTCTGTAGCTTCTTCATAAGCCAGGTGTTCTGGGACTTGAGGCCCCATCTGTCTTACAGGAGGTGAATCGGCTAGAACAAAAAGTCTCTATTAGGAACAAAGCTAAGACTACTGGGGTTGAGAGGGTGACTTGCTGAAGTCGCGGGTGACAGGTCTTGCGGTTCAGGCCCATTACCCGCACCTCTCTCGGGAAGTGCCCACCAATCGCTAGTGAACTCGGTGCACGTTCCCTCCAAAGGATCTTGGTCTTGGTTAATTATAGGAAAACAAGTTTCGGTAGATTCTTCAGACTCAGAGTTATTTGTTACAGTCTCTGGTTCTGAGACATCTTCACCCACTTGGGGTATGGGCAGCAAATGGTTTCGACCAGACCTTTACCCTGCCTTCTCTGTCCCGTATGCGATACACAGTGAGGCCCGGCATCTTGGACTCTACTTTAAAGTGTCCTTCTCTCCATCGATCGGCAGCTTGTGCTTGCAGGGATCCCTAAGTTGCGCAGTAGAACGAAATCTCCAGGCCGAAGTTCCCGATAGCGTTCCTTATGGTCGTATCTCCTTTTGTTATTAGCATTCAACTGAGCCGTAGCCTTTATGCAAGCTGGTATGCACGATGCAGGCTATCTTGGAATCGCTTCACATAGAGGTAGTGAGCCACATTGGGTACACCATCGGTAGATACCCTTAATCGAATGCCGAACGTCATAAAGTATGGTGTTGTAACTGTCGTGCTCGCCACAAACTGGGACCGGACAGGGGGGCTGAGGTTGGGATGTGAATACACCGACCTTAGACCACAAAGCCGGTTCTGGATTGCTCAGTTCGTAGTCATTCGTAGCAGGGTCAGGGTTGGAGAATGTAGAGTAATCCTTAGACAAGCCAGGGTCATGGTAGGAGACGTCAGGGTAATCGATATCCAGGCAGAAGTTCGGCAACGTAGCAGCCGCACTGCAGGAATGGCCTCTGCGCGAGGAGTGGGAGTGGCCTTTTCCTAGCAGGAAGGCCGCAGGCCTCAGGAAACAGGAAGCAGAAGGTTAGCGCTGAAGATCCAGTGCTTCAGCACAGGAACCAGGACACGGCCTCTGCAATGAAGATATACAGCAGGCCCCAGGAACCAGACCTCTGCAAGAAGAGAAGGCAACAGGCCTCAGGGAACAGGCAAGGCTGACGCTGGGAATCTAGCGCTTCAGCACAGGTACCAGGAAGCAGACCTCTGCGATGGGTGAATGCAGGAGGTCTCAGGAACAGGGTGAGGTAGACACTGGGAATTCAGCGCTTCAGCACAGGAAGCAGACCTCTGCAGCAGGTCTCAGGAATATGGCAAGAGTAGCACTGGGGATCCAGCACTTCAGCACAGGAAGCAGACCTCTGCAGCAGGTCTCAGGAATATGGCAAGAGTAGCACTGGGGATCCAGCACTTCAGCACAGGAAACAGACCTCTGCAGCAGGTCCCAGGAACAAGGCCAAGGTGGATGTGTTTGGCAAACACTGTTACATCCAAGTGAACTTGAATTATGCTCGGCAAAGAGTCAGAGAAAGAGGACAGTATACTGCACCGACACACTTTATTCGAGCAAATACCCAGTATGTACCATACCTGGAATGCGCCGCTCCTCACCTCTGACAAGCCCATTGCGTTGCCTTCCAGCCTGGGTTCATGCCTGGCTGACGGCGGCTGATCTGTTAAATGATAATGATTAGGATTTAATAGGCTGCAATGCTTCGCGTGTCTACCAGATGGCATAAATTCATGAATTGTAATGCAGTATATATATATATATATATACTGTGCAGTATTGCAGCCAGCGGGAATAAAATGCTTCAATCCCTGCTTGGAAAATACCTCAATGCACTCGGGCAGAAAACAGTCACAAACCTCAATACACCCGGGTATACCTGAATTCGTGGGACTAGCAGAGCTCGAATAAAGTGTGTCGCCAGTGTAAGAAGGGCAGATAGCCAATCCCAAGACAGGGGTGTGTGGGAATCCTTCCAGTGCCAGAGCAGAGAGACAGAGCTGCAGTGATTGCAAACACATGTGAATGTACTAGCAATTCCATGGGGAGGTTTGTTTGAAAGCTCACCAGCTCTACAAGAGTGAGCTCCCACCAAACCTAGGAACGGATTCCTCACAGGTGTGTATCCCGTAGATTCGTGCCGAGTGCAGTTGTAGGCATGCACCATTGCTTCGACATGCTTGCTCCATTCTCCCTTTTTGTAGCCACTCAATGTTCCTAACATGTCCAATAAGGTGCAATTGAATCTTTCAGGAAGAGCATCCCCCTCCGGTTGATAAGGGGTAGTTCAGGACTTCTGAATATTCAACAGTATTAACAGTTCTCTGATGATTTTGCTTTCAAAGTCTCTGGTCTGAGTGCATCTAGTTCGGCAGTCCGCAATGCAAAAAATACTTCTCCCACAGTACCTTGGCTACGGTGGCAGCGTTTTGATCTTTCGTTAGAAAGGCTTGAGAGTATCGAGTGTAGTGATCGGTCACTACCAGCACATTTCCGATGCCTCTGGAATCAGGTTCTATACACAGAAAGTCCATGCGTACTAAATCCATGAGGCCAGAGCTCTTGAGATGACCCATTGGGGAAGCACGAGTGGATAGTGTCTTTCTTCGAATGCATCGTAGGCATTTCCGACAATGTCTTTCCACGGACTCGCTTTTGGGCCAGAAGAATCGATCTCGTATCAATACGAAAGTTTTGTCTATTCCTAGATAGCCATGGTCATCATGTAGTGATCTTGGTACGTATTATTGCATGCTTCAAGGCAGAAACAGCTGGCGTCTATCGGTATGGTTATGGTAGGGAATGACCCTATACAAGAGTCCACGATCTATTTCAAATTTATCCCATTCTCTTATGAGGGTGGCAACCGTGTCCGCAGGGCTTCGTTTCATCAGGGATGGATCGTTACGATGTAGTGCATCACGGACAGCGTTAGCCACGGGATCATTTATCTGCACCATCACTATTTCCTTCCAGGTTAGGAGGGTGTTGGGAAGGATTTCCAATTTCTCCGGGCTACAGTACGTGGCGGGGAGAGCCTGCGGCCGGCATCCCAGGGAATCAACTACTCACAAATCTGAGAACACCACCCTATCGTTTACAATGGCCATACTGGAAAACATGACTTTTATTCCTGGGCCAGGGATTTTTTCCCAGGGGCCATCATCTGAAGTCTTGCTCAGCCCTGGTCTTTTTATAGGGTGTCTGCTCCTATGTTTAGAGGTCCAGGCTTATACTTCAGGGTGAACTGATAGTTGCATAGGGCGGCCAACCACCTATGACCGGTAGCATCCAATTTGGCTGTTGTTTGGATATAGGTCAAGAGATTATTGTCAGTTCTGATTTCAAAGGGGACCCCATATAAATAATCGTGCAGTTTTTCCACATCAGCCCATTTGAGGGCAAGAAACTCCAACTTATGCACCGGGTAGTTCTTCTCACTAGGTGTCAAGCTTCGACTCGCATATGCCACTGGTCGCAGTCCGGCCAGATACTTCTGATGTAGTATGGCTCCCAATCCGTTAAACTGGCATCCACACGTACGATATCTCTGGATCAGCATAGGCCAGAACAGGGGCTTCCATCAGGCTCTTCTTCAGTCCTTTGAAAGCCTCTTCGCAGGCCGATGTCCACCGATCACCGAATGGTGTTCATGGGATAGTAGTCTTCTGTTTTGGGTTCTTCCGGATAGACCTTTAGTAGGTTTTTCAGCACTTTGGCCTTACTGGAGTACCCTTCTACAAACCGACGGTAGTATCCGCAGAATCCTAGAAAGGATCTCGGCTCCATCACATTGTCTGGTCTCGGCCAATTCACCATGGCTTCCACCTTGGCAGGGTCGGTAGCCACCCCATCCGCGGACACTATGTGACCCACGTAGGTGACGGATGTTCTGCAGAACTGGCACTTATCCAGAGATAGCTTCAGCACTTCTTTGCTTAATTTGTCCAACACTTTCATCAGACGAGCCTCATGTTCTTCAAGTGTCTTCCCAAATACGATTATGTCATCTAGGTAGACCAGGCCCTCACGAGGGATCATATCCCCAATCGTCTTTTCCATCAGCCTTTGGAAAGTCGCCGGAGCACCACAAATACATTGTGGCATTCGGGTGAACTGGTAGAAACCCAGTGGACAGTCAAACGCCATCTTCTCTTGATCTTCGGAGCTCATAGGGACCTGTTTATACCCAGATCTAAGCTCCAGTATGCTAAACCACTGACTCCCTGCCAGCGCGTTGAGTATCTTCTCTTTTCGTGGTAGCGTGTACTAATCAGGTACGGTGCGTCTATTCGGCGTTCGATAATCCACGCACAGTCGGACAGACCCGTTCTTCTTCCTTACCACCACAATTGGAGAAGCGTACGTGCTTCGAGATTCGGTTACTATACCAGCCGCCTCCATCTCATTCAGGACATTTCTCACGTAATCCACACCTCGGGGAGCTATACATCTGGACCTTTCCCAAAAGGGGGTGGCATCATTAAGACGGATCGTGTGCTGAGCACTCTTACTTCATCCCACGTCCATTTCACTAGTGGAGAACACTTTGCGCCTTTCCCCCAGCTGCACACTCAACCGGGTCCTCTAGTCTTCAGACAAGGGAGATTCCCCGAAATTGAACTGTAGCCTTTCAGGTTCTTCTCGAGCACTAGCGGTATTCATGTGCGCTGTAGTGTCCATGGGAGTGACAGGATATATCCTGCCTAGCCTCTGCCCCATTTCAAACAGCACCGGATGCAGCGAGGTATTCTGAATAGACACCGTGATTCTCTTGGGAATTTCTGACGTCCACTCCCTTATCAGGTATCAATCTACAGTGTAACATCAAAAGTGTCACATCATAAGTGTACATCAAAAGTGTCTACAAGAGTTAATTTTGGAGTTCATATCTCTGGATGTTTTATTTCTATCTTTCTATCTTTAATCATGGATGCATTCTGAATATCTGGATTAACATTCTGATTTATCTCTTCAAACAGGTATGTGTCATTGAGCTGCATTCTACCAACCAGAGAAATTAAGATTTAATTGGCTTTTGGGATATGTTTGAGCTGATTCCTATCAATTGAGAGAGAAATGATAATCTAATTAACTATTTTGTAAGTCTGAGTTGATTAGACAAACCCCTCCCTTAAGTGTTAGTCAAATGCATGTGAATAGGATACTTAAGTCACTGTAGAATGCTGTTTAGCCATAAGGCTATGTCACATCAAAAGCGTCCCATCATAAGTGTACATCAAAAGTGTCTACAAGAGTTAATTTTGGAGGTGAAGATTGGAGGAAGATCTGGACTCTGTATTACAACGTTGCCACTGTGAGACATTAACTTTTAACATCTGTGATTTATTTGTACATTTTTATCCTCCAATACTTTGGAACTCTCTCCTCCTGCATCTCACTATGTCCTCCCTATTTCTTTTTCTGTTTACTGTCCCTTCACTCCTTAGTTACATAGTTACATAGTTACATAGTAGATGAGGTTGAAAAAAGACGTAGGTCCATCAAGTTCAACCTGTGCTAAATTTAGACAACAGATACTTTATCCTATATCTATACTTACTTATTGATCCAGACTAAGGCAAACAAAAAACCCCATTAAGGGGAAAAATTAATTCCTTCCTGACTCCAAGAATTGGCAACCGGATTAATCCCTGGATCAACATCCTTCCCATGTATACTTATTTGGTATATCTCTGTATACCTTTCCCATCTAAAAAGATGTCCAACCTTTTTTTGAACAAATCTATTGTATCTGCTATCACAGTCTCCATGGGTAATGAATTCCACATTTTAACTGCCCTTACTGTAAAGAATCCTTTCCTTTGTTGCTGGTGAAATTTCCTTTCCTCCAACCTTAAGGGATGGCCCCGTGTCCTTTGTACTGCCCGTGGGATGAATAGTTCTTTTGACAGCTCCTTGTATTGTCCCTGAATATATTTGTATATAGTTATCATATCCCCTCTTAGACGCCACTTTTCTAATGTAAATAAATCTAATTTAGCTAGCCTCTCCTCATAAGTTAGAATGTCCATCCCCTTTATTAATTTGGTGGCTCTTCTCTGCACTCTCTCTAGTTCCATAATGTCTTTTCTTAGGATTGGTGCCCAAAATTGTACTCCATATTCAAGGTGTGGTCTTACTAATGCTTTGTAAAGGGGCATAATAATGTTTACTTCCCTTCCATCTATTGCCCGTTTGATGCAAGATAAGATCATGTTTGCCTTTGCAGGTACTGCATGACTTTGGGTACTATTGCTAAGCCTGCTGTCTACAAGCACTCCTAAATCCTTCTCCATCAAGGATTCCCCCAATTTATCCCCATTTAATTTGTAAGTCGCCCTTTTATTCTTGCATCCCAAATGCATAACCTTACATTTATCTGTATTAAACCTCATCTGCCATTTACATGCCCACGTTTCCAGTCTCTCCAAGTCCTTCTGAAGAGAAATTACATCCTGCTTTGATTCTGTTACCTTACACAATTTAGTATCATCAGCAAAGATGGAGACTTTGCTCTCGATCCCAACCTCAAGGTCATTAATAAACAAGTTAAAAAGCAGGGGTCCCAGTACCGATCCCTGAGGTACTCCACTCACGACTTTAGCCCAACCTGAAAAAGTTCCATTTATGACAACCCTCTGTTGTCTGTCCTTTAACCAGTTTTCAATCCAGGTGCATATATTATTACTGAGTCCAATTTTCTTTATTTTGTACACCAACCTCTTGTGTGAAACCGTATCAAAAGCCTTTGCAAAATCTAAGTAGACCACATCCACTGCATTACCCGGATCTAAATTCCTACTTACCTCCTCAAAGAAACAAATAAGGTTAGTTTGGCAAGATCTATCCTTCATAAATCCATGCTGACTATTACTAATAATTTTGTTTTCCATTAGGTATTCCTGAATATTATCCCGTATTAAACCTTCAAGTAGTTTCCCTACTATTGAAGTCAGGCTTACAGGTCTGTAATTTCCTGGTTGTGATCTAGCTCCCTTTTTAAATATAGGCACCACATCTGCTTTACGCTAGCTAGCCTCTCCTCATAAGTTAGAATGTCCATCCCCTTTATTAATTTGGTGGCTCTTCTCTGCACTCTCTCTAGTTCCATAATGTCTTTTCTTAGGATTGGTGCCCAAAATTGTACTCCATATTCAAGGTGTGGTCTTACTAATGCTTTGTAAAGGGGCATAATAATGTTTACTTCCCTTCCATCTATTGCCCGTTTGATGCAAGATAAGATCATGTTTGCCTTTGCAGGTACTGCATGACTTTGGGTACTATTGCTAAGCCTGCTGTCTACAAGCACTCCTAAATCCTTCTCCATCAAGGATTCCCCCAATTTATCCCCATTTAATTTGTAAGTCGCCCTTTTATTCTTGCATCCCAAATGCATAACCTTACATTTATCTGTATTAAACCTCATCTGCCATTTACATGCCCACGTTTCCAGTCTCTCCAAGTCCTTCTGAAGAGAAATTACATCCTGCTTTGATTCTGTTACCTTACACAATTTAGTATCATCAGCAAAGATGGAGACTTTGCTCTCGATCCCAACCTCAAGGTCATTAATAAACAAGTTAAAAAGCAGGGGTCCCAGTACCGATCCCTGAGGTACTCCACTCACGACTTTAGCCCAACCTGAAAAAGTTCCATTTATGACAACCCTCTGTTGTCTGTCCTTTAACCAGTTTTCAATCCAGGTGCATATATTATTACTGAGTCCAATTTTCTTTATTTTGTACACCAACCTCTTGTGTGAAACCGTATCAAAAGCCTTTGCAAAATCTAAGTAGACCACATCCACTGCATTACCCGGATCTAAATTCCTACTTACCTCCTCAAAGAAACAAATAAGGTTAGTTTGGCAAGATCTATCCTTCATAAATCCATGCTGACTATTACTAATAATTTTGTTTTCCATTAGGTATTCCTGAATATTATCCCGTATTAAACCTTCAAGTAGTTTCCCTACTATTGAAGTCAGGCTTACAGGTCTGTAATTTCCTGGTTGTGATCTAGCTCCCTTTTTAAATATAGGCACCACATCTGCTTTACGCGAATCTTGTGGTACTGAGCCTGTGGAAATGGAGTCCTTGAATATTAAATATAATGGTTTTGCTATTACTGAGCTTAACTCCTTGAGAACTCTTGGATGTATGCCATCGGGGCCAGGTGCCTTATTTACTTTAATTTTTTCAAGTCACTTATGAACTTCTTCCTCAGTTAACCAATTGTTCATTAATATGGAGGTTGTGGCTTCCTCCTGCGGCACTACTATTGAACTTGATTCTTCCCTGGTAAACACAGAGGCAAAGAATTTGTTTAATACCTCTGCTTTTTCCTTATCTCCAATAATCTGCCTACCCATCTCATACTGAAAGGGTCCTATATTTTCTTTTCTCGTTTTTTTGTTATTAAGGTACTTAAGAACTTTTTTGGGTTGACCTTACTTTCTATTGCAATCCTTTTTTCATTATCCATTTTTGCTAATTTGATTGCCCTTTTGCAATTTTTGTTCCATTCCTTATAATTCTGATACGATGTCTCCGTCCCTTCTGACTTAAAGAATCTAAATGCCTTCCTCTTCTTGTCCATTTCCTCCCCTACCTGTTTATTTAGCCACATTGGTTTTGACTTTTTTCTTTTATACTTATTACCCAAGGGTATACACTGATAAGTGTGCTTTTCTAACAATGTTTTAAAGACTGACCATTTATCTTCTACATTTTCCCCTGCAAAAACATCATCCCATTGTATTACTACTAGATTAGACCTCAGTTTATTAAAATCTGCCTTTCTAAAGTTTAAAGTCTTTGTTGAACCCAAGTAATCGTATTTTTGATCATTTATTTCAAATGAGACCATGTTATGATCACTGTTAACAAATATTCAAGTCCTGGAACATTTGGATATTACTTCTACATTGTTTGATATGACCAAATCCAGAATTGCCCCTCTCCTGGTTGGTTCCTCAATAATTTGGGCCATATAATTGTCTTTAAGCACCCCCAAAAACCTGTTTCCTTTTGTTATAACGCTAATTTCATTGCCCCAGTCTGTCTGAATAATTAAAATCCCCCATTATGCAACATGACCCAGTTTTGATGCCTTCTCCATTTGCAAAAGTATTTTAGCTTTGTGAGCATTTCTGTTCTCTACAACATCTCCACTCCCCACTGCACCTTTATTTATACATCTCTCTCCCAACAACTTCTTTACCCCTCAATAAAAAACACCCACACAAATCGTCTATTCACACCCTCTACCCTTCCTGCTGCTGGGGATCTCCCCTAAGCCTGAAACCAGACATACACACCTGATCTCACTCATGCCCTCTGCCACCTCTTCCCCTGTAAATGGTGTTAACCTTTTCATTTAACACTGACCTTCCTTAAATTTTACCCCACAAATCAAGCATCACAATAGCCTGCCCTCTTGGCTAATGTCCCACACTCAGTCACTCCTACCACCCATTGTGACCAAGCACTGCCATCTACAGCGCTTACTCCCTCACCTGCTGTCTCTGTAAGTTTCCCATTAAATCTCTTAGATTGTAAGCTCTTCGGGGCAGGGATATCCTTTCCTATTGTCTGATTTTGCTGCACTCATTGTATAATTATAATTCCCTGTACTGTATTCTTTGTGAAGCGCTGAGTACACTGTTGGCGCTATATAAATAAATACATACAATACAATACAAAGAAAGTACGCCGTCTTTGAATTCCATGGTTTTACATATCAGGACATAATAACAATCATCTGTTCCTTAGCAGGTCTTAAAATTAGGTAAATACAACCTCAGATGAACAACAACACATGACATATTACACCATGTCATGATTTATTTAACAAAAATAGAGCCAAAATGGAGAAGCCATGTGTGAAAAACTAAGTACACCTTATGATTCAATAGCTTTTAGAATCACCTTTAGCAGCAATAACTTGAAGTAATTGTTTTCTGTATGACTTTATCAGTCTCTCACATCGTTGTGGAGGAATTTTGGCCCACTCCACTTTACAACGTTGCTTCAGTTCATTGAGGTTTGTGGCAATTTGTTCATGCACAGCTCTCTTAAGGTCCAGCCACAGCATTTCAATCGGTTTGAGGTCTAGACTTTGACTGGGACATTGCAACACCTTGATTCTTTTCTTTTTCAGCCATTCTGTTGTAGATTTGCTGGTGTGCTTGGGATCATTGTCCTGTTGCATGACCCAATTTCGACTAAGCTTTAGCTGTCGGACAGATGGCCTCACATTTGACTCTAAAATACTTTGGTATACAGAAGAGTTCATGGTTGACTCAATGACTGCAAGGTTTCCAGGTCCTGTGGCTGCAAAACGAGCCCAAATCATCACCCATCCACCACCGGGCTTGGCAGTTTGTATGAGGTGTTTGTGCTGATATGGTGTGTATGGTTTTCGCCAAATGTGGTGCTGTGCATTATGGCCAAACATCTCCACTTTGGTCTCGTCTGTCCAAAGGACATTGTTCCAGAAGTCTTGTGGTTTGTTCAGATGCAACTTTGCAAACCTAAGCCGTGCTGCCATGTTCTTTTTAGAGAGAAGTGGCTTTCTCCTGGCAACCCGTCCAAACAAACCATACTTGTTCAGTCTTTTTCTAATGGTACGGTCATGAACTTTAACATTTAACATGCTAACTGAGGCCTGTAGACTCTGAGAAGTAACCCTTGCGTATTTTGCAACTTCTGAGCATTGCACGGTCTGACCTTGGGGTGAATTTGCTGGGATGTCCACTCCTGGGAAGATTGGCAACTGTCTTGAATGTTTTCCACTTTTGAATAATCTTTTTCACTGTAGAATGATGGACATTAAATTGTTTGGATATGTCCTTATAACCCTTCCCAGATTGATGGGCAGCAACAATTGCTTCTCTAAGATCATTGCTGATGTCTTTCCTCCTTGGCATTGTGTTAACAAACACCTGAATGCTCCAGACCAGCAAACTGCTAAAACTTCAGCTTTTATAGAGGTGGTCACACTTGCTGATGATCAATTAATCAAGGGCATTTGATTAGCAGCACCTGTCTGCTACTTAGCATCTTAATTCCTATGGAAGCCGTAAGGGTGTACTAAGTTTTTCACACATAGCTTCTCCATTTTGGCTTTATTTTTGTTAAATAAATCATGACACAGTGTAATATGTCATGTGTTGTTGTTCAACTGAGGTTGTATTGTTGATTGTTATTATGTCCTGATATGTAAAACCATGGAATTCAAAGAGTATGTACTTTCTTTTTCACATGACTGTATATCCCCGGTGAAGCTCTTCGGCGGAGATGGTTTCTAGAGAAAAGTATTTATCAGCTTCATCACGACCAAAATACTTGACCATCACAGTCATGGGTCTCACTCCCCTGGTGGAATTTATACCAACCCCTTCTCCTGCTTGAAGATTTCCCCATACTCCTCCTGCGCTGCGACTCTATAGCACTCATCTTTAAGGGCAGGATGTATTCTCAGTGAAGACAACAGTAGCTCACCTGCCTCGCAGAGGTATGAGCGAATCACAGATCTCACTATGTCAGCAATTGTTCCCAATATGATTGGTGTGCTTGGGTGTTCCTGAGGCTCGGGGCAGACCAGGGCCTCTACTTCCATGGGGTTAGTTCGGTTAGTATTCAACTGCATGATGTCCACTTGAACCGCCACTACCCCATCTATGGGGTAATCGTCCTTACTCAGACCCCACAGCTTCATCTTTTCCGCCGACTGCAAAGGTAGATGATTGAGGTGCTGGTCGTAAAAAAAGGGTAGATAATGTTAAACCTAGGATCCGGTATCCAATAGGGCTGAAGAATAGATTCCTTCTACCATGATTCTTATGATAGCTGTGGGTCCTACCTGACTGTAGGCATCCGGTTGCGACACTTATTTGGGTTTGGGTTTGACTCCATTCCAATCTCCTCAGGCAACTCCGGTATGGTGGGGAGTGCCTGTTGCACTTGTACAGTGAAAGACTTGGCCCCATGGGGGATTTTCGAGGCTTCGGGCAAGTCCTAGCGAAATGGCCCTCTTGACCACAGTTGTAACAGTGGAGATCGCCGTGTTGTCTTATGCTGCTTGGTGACCGAGGAGCGGACCCCGGCACCGCAGCGGGAGAAGCTTCTGGTTCTTTGGTAGCCCCTTTTGGTTTTGGCGCCGTGGCCTCCTTGGTTTCTTCCTTACGAGACTCTTTGGCCTTCTTTGGAGTATGCAGCCTAGTGCAGGCTTAATGACCCTTCACTGTGTCCAGTAAATCTTCGAGCGTAGGTGGTTCTCCCTTCAACAGCGAGCATCTAATCATTACCACAATATAATGGGTGGGTTTGGCCCCTCACAGGAATTGTTTGCGGTGGTACTCATTCACTTCTGTGGCCTTGATGATTTGGCGTGAACGCAGGTCCCACAGGATCAACTGGATCTGCCGTATAAAGTCTGATAGGTCTTCTCCATCTTTTTGCCGAAGTTGGTAGTATTTAGACCAAAGCTCACTCTCGTCGTCTTCTACCCCATAGTTTCATGTGAGGGACGCTATCAGCTGCTGCGCTATGATCTCTGCATGTTGATCCTTGTACATAGTGATCATGGTAGAGGCAGGAGGCCTTACACATTCCATTATCCTCTGTCTCTTTACAGTGTCAGGGCACGTCCATTCTTCTAAGACCTGTAAAGAATAGTCTTTCCAGATTTCGAAGGCCTCTTCGCAGATAGGAGTAGGTTTGACCCCGGAAAAGATCTTCAATTTGCGATACTGTGGTTGGGGTGGGGATTCAATTTTGGGCCCAAATTCACAATTGCTGTATGGCCTTGGCTAGCAATTGTATATACCCCGCTCTATTGGAACAGGGCCTGCCTACGCTTGAGCGGCAATTGGAGCATGATACTGCTGCGGCCGAGTTTATTCGAGCATTTGCCCGTTCTCGGCCGCAGCAGTAACCTGGCGCGCGCCGGAGGGTGCCGGGCGCACGCCGAAGACACGGAGGAGCGCCCTCCGATCAGGGCTTTCTCCCTCCCGCTGCCGGGTCCCCCGGAACCCCCTGCCGCCGTCCCCCACATCGCGGGACACCAGGGCTCCCTCGGGGAGCCCTGGACGCACGTGCAGGGGGCGCAGGCACCCGATGACGCGTGACCGCGCGTCGATGACGCGCGGCACACCGAGGGACTGCGGCTAGCATGCCGGGGCATCCCCAGGCTTGCGGAGCTAGCCGCACTCAAATAAAATGTGCCGCCTCTGTATAACACTGACATAAGCTCTGCAAATATGCACTGGGGGTGAGGACAACTTTCACCTACTGTAGAAGGCTCTTGTAAATCCGTGCTAGGACTACAGGGTTCTGATTTTACAGGTATTTCAGGATATATAATGGTTTTTCTTGCAACCCAGGGGGAGCATGCGGAAAAAGATGTAAGTGGTATAAGGGCAACAATTGGTATCTTTTGTAGTGTGGTCTCCTGTGTCAGGAGACCACACTACTAAAGATACCAATTGTTGCCCTTATACCACTTACATCTTGTAATTAGGCTACACTTACGAGCCAAGACTCCTTGTGAAATTATTCACTTATAGTGTTTCATCTGCACTTAGATTGCTGTTTTTTTTGTTCTTTTTCTGCATGCGCCCCCTGGGTTGCAAGAAAAACGTTTCTACCTTCTGGGGACCAGTGAAGACAGTCCCTACCAGAGGGTTCGAGCAGGGAGTTGCAACATTCAATTTAATTCAACACGCTATTTGGCATTACTTTATATAAATTTTCACTTGAATCACTTTCATATTTAAGATTGGATTTGTTATGTCACTAAATATTTAGTGAGCACTAATAGTGTTTAGCGCCTTTTCTGCACCATCACTCTGTCACAGGATATATAATGGGACACCCTGAAATGAGTGCTCCATGGAGCCGTAAGTTGGAGGGGCCTCTTTCTGCTGTTAAGTCACATCCCCAGTCGCTAGTACTGAGCACCATACTCCACCTGCGTCTGTGCGGCGGCCTAGGATTTTTGCATCCTCTAGGCCTTGATACTGCATAAGTAGTAAACATATCTCAAAGGAGGAGGTGTTGGCAGGAACTTGTCCTACAGCAAGGGTTTGTAGGGGCGGGACTTGCCTCTTTAACTCCCATTTGTATACCTCTTGGCGGGAAGGTAACGTCAGATCGAGCGACATTTACTGAGTTCGGACACCCCAGGTCTGAATCTCAGCAGTGTCTCCAAATGTAGCCCCGTTTCCCCCTGGACACAGAAAGCTACCGGTGCTGCCCTTTTACCTGTTGGCTCCCAGGAGCCTCCGCCACAAAGAGCCTTGGGTGATTTACGTACAATCCGGTGCAGCGCCTCCATCTGCGAGGGATCCCAACGTAGTGGTAGGAGCCCCTCACAGGACCCAACAACATAAATCACACCCACACAGTATAAAATATAAAGGTCCTTACTGTAACATAGATAACTGATAACTCTTAACACTCTATACGCTATTATGACTAAGAGTACAATTGCCCACGCACCATGCAAGGCATACCCCACCACTGTGTCCACAGTACAACCCTTCCCACCCTGGTCCTGTGGTCAGCGCTGCCATTATGTGTATGTACATTTATTAACGATACCTGCCGGGCGCTCCAGCACCCGGACACGCTGACAACTTCACAAAGGATCCGGCGATCCACGATCTTAGCGACGTCCTGGACTCCGCTGGAGCGATTGTCCATTAGGGGTGATCCCACCCTGATGATAGTGTCTCTATCTCAGACTAGGCCTGGTCCCAGACCTCTCTCAGGGTATTCAGCATCCGCTGTGTCCCTTACTCTTTAAACTGCACTAATGGGGCAGGTTCCCTATCCTAGGGCCTGTCCCTAAAGCAGCCACAAGCTCAAGCAATATCTCAGGGCCTATATGGGGCCTAGGGCGGGTTTCTGGCCTAGTGCAGAGGCTACTTGCCTCTCTGCACCTGCACCTCCTTCCCCTATCCTCTCCTGGCACCTATTGACACTTGTGCTCCCCTGTCAGCCTCCTACTTCCCTTCTGAGGAGAACCAAAGAGCCCTATTGGCTATCTGACTGCATGTGATTGCCTCCGAGGCTCATGTGATATGTAGTCCCAGTTCAGAGCCTCTATCTGATTGATTGGCTTTGTGTAACGAAATTGGGGGTAATCAGCGCATTAATAAAGCAGTATGCTCAGCTGGTTACCCCAATTTCTATTGGGGATGAAAGGGTTCATTTTCCGTGCACTGTACATGTTATTTTTCCCTCTGTCCCTTATTGTCCCCATAAATTAGCGTGGCGCGGTCTCTCTCCCCTTCCCCCCCCCCCTTTTTTTTCTTTTTTTCCTTTCCCCCCCCTAATATATAAATGTATTTAATTATATAATGATAAGTTTCTTAATACACCTATTATTTTTGTTATCCAGTGGTATAGTGGGCTTATTATCCCCATGTTTTTATTTATGGTCAGTTCTCTTCTCTTTCTCTCTGCCTTAGGCCTCTTTAATACTGTTCAATGTTATATTAACCTATATTCAATAATTGATTTGGGGCCTCTTCTTTATCATCATTATCTCTCTCTCGTCAAACTGTCTATTAATATAATGCTATCCATATTTTGGGTTTGTACTATCTATTTGTGATTATTCATCACATAATATATATAGCTCATTAGAATCTAATAGTTGGTAGGTGTTTATTATTATTAATATTGAAATCAAGTTATTTATTATTTGAAATATTTTGTTTATTGCCATCCATCTTCGGTTGCATTTGCAGTATTCAATATATTTATATATATACTGTATATTTGTATTTGTATTTGTATTTGTTTTTAATGATTTTGTTTTTAATATATATAAAATATATATATATATATATATAATATATATATAATATATCTATATATTATATATTGCTATCCAATTTTTGGGAGTTTTTATTATATGTATATCCTCTTATTTTGATACTATGGTGCCTGGTGTCACTTGTATGTCTATTGGTTTATAGAATCATTTACATGATCTTTATCAGTATTTCTAATATTCTGGTTTTACTTTGTTATTTTTATGGCTTTATTTTAGTAGTCTGATTAATCCTATAATGTGTCCTATGTTATATACTTATCTGTATATTTGTGCCAGTGACTATTCCATTCATTCAGTATGGGATTCTCGGTTTGAGGGGAAAAAATCTAACAGGTTAAACATATCCCTTGTTAATTACGGTTGCTAGGCAACCCACTGGCTATAAATATACAAATCCTCATTCATTCACTATCAGCCCTTTGAGAAAGTCGCCCTCTGGTGACGCAACGCGTCAGGGAATTCAATCGCGCCATTACGTCATCACGACACTGCGCATGAGGCCGCACTGAGCGTGAGATTACATTGCGGCCATTCAAGTTTGAGAGGCGATCTCTGGGACTTCTACAGACTGATTTCTGTCGGCGAATTACACCTCCGGCCTCTTGTGAGCAGCTACTACTTCCATGCAGCCCTGAGGGAGCTTCCATTTGCGGACGTCTGCAGTTCAGAGACCGGATGGTGGTGATTTATTCACAAATTGCTTGATTGATTTTTTACTCTTGTGAGTGCATTTCTCCCCCCCCCCTTCCCTTCCTTTTTAATATTAAATGTACTAGTGGACCTTCTGTGAATATGTAAATGTACTATTTTACGCATGGGGCGTGCACTCTTTTCTTTTTCATATATATATATATATAAAATGTAAATACAACTGTATGCTCACTGCCTGTCTTAGGCAGGTCTGAAACCCGCCTTTCCCCATTATCACCCAGCACACAGCAGCAAGGGATTCTGGGAAATGACATATATATAATATATATATATATATATATATATATATATTTATATTATATATATAATATAGACAGAAAAAGAGAGAGAGCGCACGCCCCATGCATAATACTGCATAAAATTTATTAAAACAGGGGAAGGGGTGTGGGGTGGTGGTGTGGGGGGGGGGGGTAGGAATCGCACTCACAAGATGCAAATAGTTAAAGGCAGTTTGTGAATATATCACACCATCCGGTTCTGTGGATACTGGAACACGTCTCCGTGGACTCCTTCAGGGCTGCCAGAAACGATCACCAGGAACCAGATGTATAAGGATGTCGCTTCGCGTGTCTGTATGTAGTCCAAATCCAGCTCTCACTTTCAATGGCCGCGATTGTATCCGCGCTTGGTTGTAGGCTGATCGTGTCGCGTGCGCGGTGTCGTCGTGATGACGTAATCGGCTGCTTCAGGTACCCTGACGCGTTTCGCTCCTGACCGGTAACTTTCTCAAGGGCTGATGCTGAATGGAATTGGTTGCCCTTATATAACCAGTCCGTTGCCAGGCAACCCGTGATCGGGTAATTGATTAACCCTGAATAACACTAATGGGGCTATACATGTCATAGGTGCTAATAACATAGAGGATAGTTTTCTAAGGGCTGATAAGGACTAATGCACTTAAGGAATGAACATGAGTGGATATATATTATATATTGAAAATCCTATGGACGATGATATAGGAACAAGAAGGGTTCATAACATTAATATAACACTAACAATAAAATTCAAGCGATTTGATACCATATAAATTATTCAATCATTGTACTGCAATGTATAATTTCAACTCTCTTCTTTAAACTGATTTAATGATTTCCCAATAGAAAATCCACAAAATAAATTTATCTACAAAATATATACAAAATTATTTTCACACTCTCCATAAGTGTGGATAACTATGTCATACATTGCACTACATGATCAACACATAAAAACAAGCATCATTAATCTAAACACTAATCAGATCTAGAACACACAACTCAATCATAGTTAAAACAGCATACCCATAAATTCCACATTCCATATCCATATATAGAAAAAAGATTTGAACCCAGCAATATAAAGCTGAGTGTACACAGAGAAAAAGATGTATGTTGAGAAGTTATAGATTCCCTTTTGGGTTAATAAATTGTTCTATTATTCTTCTTGATGTGTCTGAATACTGAAAATACATACAGATTATATATATTGTTCCTCGGTGTTCAATTTATTACACTCTATACCTCAATACTATAAGATATAGGAATTGGATTCACTTGTTACCACAGAAGCAAGAAAAGAGTGACCTGTATAGTCACACTCAGACCCTGTAATAATACAATGGGTTAACAAGAGAAAAGAAGAGAGGAAGGGCAGGTTAGAATTGTAATTTTTGGACGTAAACTTGATAGATACGAGTGAAAAATTATACTAATTATACATAGGACTCTACAAAAAGGGATTTCAAATAAAATAATTAAATATAATATTGGATAAAAGAACCCAAAAAATTATGAAAATAAAATTAAGAGGGGAATAATAACACCCTCAAAATTGTAGGAGGTGAAAATGGATAGTGGGATAAAGATGGAAGAAATTCTGGCAATGGGGGATTGTGGAGTGATTGGGGAGATGGGAGAGGAAGAGGCGAGCGAAAGGGAGAATAGGTGGGATAGGAAGGGAGGGAAGGAAGATTATAAATGAGGGAGTGTGGAAAAAGAGGACCGCAGGCGGGAGAACTATTTGTAGTTCCTTTGAGGAGAGCGAGGAGAGTCCAAGAGGCCTTTATTGTAGGCGTCACTATTGTATAAAATATAAGTTTAGTCCAAAACCATTACAATTTATACTTGCCTTCCTCTTCTTTTCTCTGTTAACCCATTGTATTATTACAGGGGTCTGAGTGTGACTATTAACGGTCACTTTTTCTTGCTTCTGTGGTAAAAAGTGAATCCAATTCCTCTATCCTATAGTATTGAGGATTAGAGTGTAATAAATTGAACACCGAGGAAAATATTATAATGTAGTATTTCATATTCAGACCACTCAAGAAGATATAGATCAATTTATTAACCCAAAAGGGAATCTATGAAATTCCAACATACATCTTTTCTCTGTGTACACTCATGCTTTATATTGCATATGGGTTCTAAATGCTTTTTCTATATATGGATATGGAATTGGAATTTATGGGTAATGTTGTTTTAATCATGATTGAGATCTGTTGTTCTAGACTGAATTTAGTGTTTAGATTAATGTGATCTTGTTTTATGTGTTGATCATGTAGTGCAATGTGACATAGTTATCACACTTATGGAGAGTGTGAAAATAAATTTTGTATATATTTTGTAGATAAATTTATTTTGTGGATTTTCCTATTGGGAAATCATTAATACAGTTAAGAATAGAGTTGAAATTATAATTGCAGTACAAGATTGAATAATTTATATGGTATCAAATCGCTTGAATTTATTTTTTGTTAGTGTAGTATTAATGTTATGATATCCTTCTGTTCCTATATCATCGTCCATAAGGATTTTCAATTATATATTATATATATTCCACTTCATGTTCATTCCTTAAGTGCATTAGTCCTTATCAGCCCTTAGAAAACTAGTCCTCTATGTTATTAGCACCATGACATGTATTAGCCCCATTAGTGTTTATTAGGTTGAATCAATTACCCGATCACGGGTTGCCTGGCAACGGACTGTTATATAAGGGCAGGAATCAATTCACTCAAGCATCAGCCCTTTGAGAAAGTTACGGTCAGGAGACGAACGCGTCAGGGTACTGGAGGCGCGATTACGTCATCAAACGGCAACGCCGGCACGAGCAGAAGCCTACACCAAGCGCGGGAATAAATCGGCGGCATTGAAAGTGAGAGCTGGATTTTGGACTACATACAGACAGCGAACGGAGCTCTATACATCTGGTTCTGGTGATCGTGTCTGAGCCCTGAGGAGTCCACGGAGACGTGTTCCAGTATCCAGAACCGGATGGTGGTGATATATTCACAAACTGGCTTTTAACTATTTGCATTTTGTGAGTGCGATTCCTAACCCCCCCCCCCCCCACACCCCACCCCCTTCCCTGTTTTAATAAATTTATGCGTATTATGCTATGGGGCGTGCGCTCTCTTTTTCTGTCATAGATATCTGTGGAGTGGTTTAACTCCCGTGTGAGAGCAGCCCAAAGACCCCTTTCATCATTATCGGAAACCTCATCATTATGGACTAATTATTGAAGGATTCCTTTTTTTTTTTTTAGCACGTTTATGCACTGTTATGATATTTTTATTGGTTGTGTTATAATAGAATTTATTAAGGTCACACTAGTTTAAGAGATATACACAATTTTAATATATTTGTCACTTTACACAATTCTTCATTTAATAATTATAGTTTCATTTATTCATTCTATCACAGTAATATTATTTT
>WSYH01003380.1:39254-68336 GCA_036426205.1 Ascaphus truei
GGCGCTCTTCCGCTGCTTCGGCGCGCGCCCGTCACTCTCGGGCGCGCCAGGCTACTGCTGCGGCAGAGAACGGGCAAATGCTCGAATAAACTCTGCCGCAGCAGTATTCTCAGATGATTTAAGATTGGACAGCGTAGCAGGAGATGATGAAGATTTAGACTCCATGTTTCTCAAATCAGAGAGACTAATGGTTAAGGATACCAAAGCATACTGGGAAGTTATAACATTAGAGCAATACATTGCAGTCGATAGGATCCCAAGAGGTCTGAGGATTTTTAAAGACCCCACTTCAGATCAAGATGATGCAAAATTCATGAAAGAGTGGAATAACATTTTAGATTTGGCATCATTCGAATTAATTAGATTATTAATAAAGCAAAGGAACAGAAGTCTGGCTATATTAGAAACAGACATTGTTACTATAGAAAGTAAATTGAATGAAATGGGCAAAACTGAAAAACATAAAGATATTGAGAAAAAAGTTAAACAGAGAACAGATAAAATTGAGAAAGACACGAAGTTATCTAAACAAAGGAAGTTTAGAAGAGATAAGGAGGATTATGTGAATAACTGTTACAGATCATGGAAAACAAATCAGAAAGAATCCAAACAAGAAAATAAAGGGTCTAATCCAAACGAAACACAACAGGGACATCAAAATGTAGAGGGGAATAGATACTATGGTCCAAATACAAATAAATATTACCATAAAGACAACAGACCTTGGAACAAAAACAAATACCATCAGGATAGAGACCGATGAGGGTCAAACAGCTATAGAGGGGGGAATTACAGTTGGAAAGGTTACAATAGTAAACCAAATCAAAGACAAGAATACTGTCCCAAGGAGAGAGAAAGAGAGGAGGTTTTTGAGGATGAGGTAAAACCATCCACCTCAACCTCCTCTTTTTTAGAGAGGAAACAGCAAAGAGAGAAACCAGGAGAGACACAAAAGACCCAATTACAAGTGAGGGAAGAGAACAAAGTAAACACACCACAAAAGAGGAAGATAGAAAGTCCACACAAAGAGGAACGAGAGGAGGGACAAAAGCCCGCCAAAAAAACAAACACATAGAGTGTGATATGAAAGGTATATTCAACCTAAGTGATATGATCCTGACCAAAGAACAAACTAGTGTGTTACATAAAGGTTTGGCATTTGCGCCTACAAACAAAATCAATACATTCAATACATATATTGATATTAGCAAATTTGCTCGCAACCTAACACTCAAAAAATATTTTCTAAAACAAAACATCACTCATGAAGTAACATCAAATAGTATCACCACATGTGAACGATTTGTACACTCCTCCTGTAGAAAGAATTCCATCTTCTACCCTAGCTATTTAAAGGGAGGACATATAGATACATTTACAAAATTGGTACAAGAAGATATAGAAAAACTGGGTAAAGATAAAAAAATTAGAACTGTAAAAAATTTAACAAAAAAAGAGCTAGATGCAGTTAAAGAACTGTCGGACAGAAATGACATAGTCATAAAACCAGCAGATAAGGGGGGGGGGGTGGCAATCTTAAATCGAAGTTACTATGATAAAGAATCTCATAGACTATTAGGGGATGTGGTTACGTATAAAATATTACCAAACAACCCCACTGACCAATTCAAAAGGGAATTGTTAGAACTACTAAATCAAGGCTACAAAGATGGAATCCTTGATAAAACAGAATGGGAATATTTGAATATTGAATCCCCAAGGATTCCAATCTTCTACCACCTGCCAAAACTTCATAAAGATGCCACCAACCCCCCTGGACGTCCGATAGTTTCGGGAATAAAATCCCTAACTGCTAACCTCTCGGGGTATATAGATACATTCCTCAAAAACTCTGTAAAAAAACTAAAAAGTTATGTTCAGGACAGTATTCAAGTACTCAATATAATTCAGGATGTGGTGTGGAGCGACTCATACGTACTAGTTACGTGTGATGTCAGCTCTTTGTACACGGTCATAGACCATAAACAGGGGTGCTACGCAGTACAGGAAGTTCTCACACATGGAGGGGAACTTGACCAATTGCAGATTAAATTTATAGTGGATTGTATAGCTCATATCCTCACCCACAACTATTTCTGGTACGACAATCAATATTATCTACAGATCAGGGGTACTGCCATGGGTACCAGATTTGCTCCAAATTATGCCAACATCCTTATGGGAATGTGGGAAGACAAATACATCTGGTCTGGGCATGAGTATGGAGCAAATCTGGTATCCTGGCACAGATATATCGATGATATATTATTCATTTGGGATGGTAGCCTAGAGCTACTGGATAATTTCCTTGAACAACTTAACAACAATCCATATAACCTAAAGTTCACCAACAAATACAGTCAAGACAGTATAGAGTTTCTAGATTTATCTATATATGTCTCCAATGAAGTATTAGAAACCAAGACATATGTAAAGGAAGTAGACTGTCATAATTTTCTAATGGGAGATAGTGGACATTTAGACAGATGGATTGATAACATACCTTTGGGTCAACTACAAAGAGTGCGTAGGAATTGTACACAGGAACACACATATCACGAACAAGCACATGAACTGATGGAAAAGTTCACTGAAAGAAAGTACAAAAAGGAGGTGGTAGATACAGCTTACCAAAAAGTGACTCAAATGGAGAGAAAAGAGCTATTAACATACAAACCGAATAGGGAACAATGCAGGAAAGGAGAGAAGGACAAAATTTCAATCCCATTTGTTACTAGATATAATGAATCTTCACAACACATTAGGAGAATATTTCAAAAACATTGGAATATTCTTCATCAAGATCCAATGTTACAACAAATATTGCCAAAAAATCCTGAAATAATATTCACGAAGGCCCCAAATCTAAAACAAAAACTGGCACCAAGTTGCCTAAGGAAGGAATGTGTTAAACCAGTAAGTGTAGTAAATGGCTTTTTCAAATGCCAAACATGTAGAGGGTGTAAGATCAATCCCAACACTCAGAAATCTTTCAAAAAAGTGAAATCAGAAGTAACACAGGTGGAGTTTGAAATAAAAGACTTTATAGATTGTAACTCCAATTATGTTATCTACATGTTACAATGTCCATGTAACAAACAGTACTGCTGCGGCCAAGTTTATTCGAGCATTTGCCCGTTCTTGGCCGCAGCAGTAGCCTGGCGCGCGCCCGAGTGTGACGGGCGCGCGCCGAAGCAGCGGAAGAGCGCCCTCCGATCGGGGCGCTCTTCCCTACCGATGCGGGGTTACCGCCGGTCCCGGAACCCCGTGCAGCTGTGCCCGCGATGCGGGACACCAGGCTCCCTAGGGGAGCCCCTGAAGCCTTGCAGGGTTGCCCTTTGTGGACGTTCACTTTCTGCGCTTGACGCACAGCACAGATTTTTGGGAGTTATTCACCCTTTTTCTTCTCAGACGCGGGATGATGACTGCCGCCTTCGTGCAGACCGTCGCTGTGCGTGTCGATGCCAGGTTTACCGCCACTATCGTGGGTAGATTGTACACCTTGCTCTTAAGGATTTTTGCTTTCTTATTTTCCCTTTTTCCTTTTTCCTTTATTACCATTTTTCTATACCTTACCCATTTTTTCTGTTTTCTAGTCTGTGTCCTTCCCTATTAACACTCCCCCCTTTTTTTGTTCTCCCCCTACCCCACGACCATTCAAAAGGGAATTGTGGTAGAACTACTAAATACAGGCTACAAAGATGGAATCCTGATAAACACAGAAATGGGATATTTGAATATTGCTCCCAAGGCATTCCAATCTTCTTAACCAACCTGCCAAAACTCATAAAGATGCCCACGAACCCCTGGCGTCGATGTTGGAATAAAATACCCTACTTGCTAACCTCTCGGGGTCGATATAGATACATTCGCAAAAACCTCTGTGTTAAAAATAAAAAGTATGTTCAGGACAGTATTCAAGTACTCAATTATATTTCAGGATTGTGGTGGTGGAGCGACTCATACGTACTAGTTACGTGTGATGTGCAGCTCTTTGTAAACGGTCATAAGACCATAAACAGGGGTGCTACGCAGAACAGGAAAGTTCTCACACATGGATGGGAACTTGACCAATTGCAGATTAAATTTATTATGGATTTATAGTCATATCCTCAACCCAACAACTATTTCTGTGCGACAATCAATATGTATCTACAGATCAGGGTACCTTGCCATGGGACCGAGAATTTGGCCAAATTATGCAAACTCCTTATGGGAATGTGGGAAGACAACTACATCTGGTCTGGGCGATGAGTACTGGAGCAAAATCTGGTATCCTGGCACAGAGTATATCGAAGTGATATATTATTCAATTTGGCTGTAGCCTAGAGCCTTATGGGATAATTTCCTCTGAACAACTGTACGACAACACAAATCCATATAACCTAAAGTGCCCATACAATACAGTCAAGACAGTGATAGGTTCTAGATTATTAATATGTTCTAGAAGTTATAAGAACCCAAAGACATGATGTAAAGGAAGTAGACTGTCATTAATTTTATAATGGGAGATAGTGAATTTAGAAGATGGATTGAATAACAGACCTTGGTGTCAACACTACAAAGAGGAGTAGGAATGTACACAGGAACACACATATCAAACAAGCACATGAATGAATGGAAAAGTACACGAAGAAAGTACAAAAAGGAGTGTGGTCGTGGTACGGTTTGCGGTGGTGGAACAGCTTACCAAAAGGAATCAAATGGAGAGAAAGAGCTAGAACCATACAAACCGAATAGGGAACAAGCAGAGAAAGGGGAGAGAAGGACAAAATTTCAATCCCCCCCCAATTTGTGGTATCTAGATATAATGAATCTTCACAAAACATTAGGAGAATTTATTTCAAAAAACATTGGAATATTCTTCATCAAGATCCAATGTTCAACAAATATTGCCAAAAATCCTGAATATACTATTCACGAAGCCCCAAATCTAAACAAAAACTGGACCAGTTGCCTAAGGAAGGAATGTGTTTAACCCAGTAAGTGTAAAAGTAAATGGCTTTTCAAATGCCCAACTGTAAGAGGGTGTAAGATCAATCCAAAACACTCAGAAACTTCTTCAAAAAAGTGAAATCAGAAAGTAAACACAGGTGGAGTTTGAAATAAGAAGACTTTATAGATTGTAACTCCAATTATGTTATCTACATGTTACAATGTCCATGTAAACAAACAGTTACTGCTGCGGCCAAAGTTTATTCGAGCATTGCGCCCGTTTTCGGGGGGGGGGTACGCAGCAGTAAGCCTGGGAGCGCCCAGCAGTGTGACGGGTGCGCGCGCCGACAAAGCACGGAAAGAGCGCTCCGATCGGGGCGCTCTCCCTACCGTGCGGGGTACCGCCGGTCCCCGGAACCCTGCAGCTGTGCCCGCGATCGCGGGACACCAGGGGCTCCTAGGGGGCCCCTGAAGTGTGCAGGGGGAGCACGCCCCGAAGACGCGTGGGAACCGGCGTTATATGACGCGCGGACCACGACGCCGAGGGGCGGCCACTAGCAAGCCGGGAAATCTCCCGGCTTGCGGTACCGACCACACTGCAATAAAGTGTGTCGGTACTGTACATAGGGAGAACAACTAGGAAATTGAAGTTGAGGATAGCAGAGCACATAAAGAACATTGAGCGAGGGTTCATGCAGCACAGTGTTTCAAAACATTTCAAGGAACACCATGACCAAAATCCAAATGGGTTAAAATTCTTTGGTATTGATAAAATTCATCCTAATTGGAGGGGGGGGGAACCAGGTCATTAAAATTTCAAGACAGGAAACGTTTTGGATTTACACTATGAAAACGCTAATTCCTAACGGTATGAACATCGACATAGACCTGGGATCCTTTCTAAAGGACTAGTACACACTCCCATCACTTCTCTATGTGCTCTGTACCCAAACTAACTCCAACTATGTATTAATGGACATCAAAACTGTTTTGGATCTTATACATGATCTTAATATCCATATATGTCTGTATCTGGGGACATACATTGTGATAACCAATACATCATAGATGTCTCATGAAGTTAGAGGATGCCCGTGATTAGATATGTTGTGCAATATTGTTGTAAGAGTTAATAATTATTAACCTCCTTAGCCTGTATAAGAATGTTGAAGTTGGAAGTTAGATATAAGTCATCTAACCTTTTGTGAGTGTAATAAGATCTTCTTTTGGATTGTATGAAATTATACCTCTGGTCTGATATTCCTGCAATATCTTATTATCTATTACAGTGTAGAAAGACAATTCTTCAATCTAATATCCACCACACCCCACTATGAAATAAGCTTTATGGTGACTAAGATACTGCAACGACACACTTTATATAGCAATGCCCAGTTTGTACCTGGCAGATACCTGGAATGCGCCGTCCTCACCTTGACAAGCCCCGTTGTGTTTGCCTTCCTAGCCTGGGTTCATGCCTGGCTGACGGCGGCTGATCTGTTAAATGATAATGATTAGGATTTAATAGGCTGCAATGCTTCGCGTGTCTACCAGATGGCAAAATTCATGAATTGTAATGCAGTATATATATATATACTGTGCAGTATTGCAGCCAGCAGGAATAAAATGCTTCAATCCCTGCCTGGAAAATACCTCAATGCACTCGGGCAGAAAACAGTCACAAACCTCAATACACCCGGGTATACCCGAATTCGTGGGGACTAGCCGAGCTCGAATAAGTGTGTCGCCAGTGTACATTGAATAATATGGTTACTCTGAATAATATAGCGAATTTCCCCTGAATTTGCTAAGATATAATTACTCTATACACACACCTATACATTAAAGGAGCCTATATAATTTGGGCCATAAATGTATGCTTTTGGCAGTACTTATGAATAAGATATATGTCTACAGGTAGACTACTGCTGCGGTCGAGTTTTATTCGAGCTTTGCCCGTTCTCGGCCGCAGCAGTAACCTGCGCGCGCCGGAGGGTGCCGGGCCGCGCCGCCAAAGAAGCGGAGGAGCGCACTCCGATCGGGGCTTTCTTCCTCCCTCTCCGCTGCCTGTCCGCGCGGTCCCCCTGAACCCCGCTCCCGTCCCCCCATCGGCGGAAACCAGCTCCCGCGGGAGCGCCGCCGCGCGCCTGCCGCCCCTCACTCCCATCTCTCTGCCCGCCCGCCCGAGGATGCCTCCACTAGCAAGCCGGGAAATCTCCCGGCTTGCGGAACAGGCCGCACTTCAATAAAACGTGTCGCCAGTGTATGAATAGAATAGATATTTGCATCATAATTAATAGTCACAATAGAGTATATTAATAAATGTTGGGCCACGTATTTGTTTTTATCTATAATAACTAATCAATATTTATACTCTAAATGCACGTTTTCGTTAACACAAGTATTTTATTGTTATTTAAAAATTGAATCTATACACTGTTAATTTAACACATGAGTAGATATGTATATCCATATATAGGATTATAGTGGGAATTATCTCAATTCACTATATTAATTAAAGAAAAAATCAAAATTTTGGGTGAACACAGTATGTTGAATTATATGATTTTATCACTAAATTAGAATATATAGAAATATAGAATCCATATATGTTTACATTTCTTTGGTACACTTTCTCTATTAAGTGTTTATAAACACACATACTCTTGATCATGAGGAAATATGTCCATATATATAAACAATACGATCTCTCCTATATAGGGTAAAATTGAAAACAATCTTCCATATTCGCTCAATCCATAATTTATGAAGACATAATATGGGGACCTACATATATTAGGGAGCAATCCCAAAGTTTATACAATGAGCAGTTTGCTCAAGTCATGTGTAAACTAGTGAAATGTCATGATCTATATATAAGATTCAAATAAGCTTAACTTAATAACAACCTTAAAGAACTCTGCAAATATTATATATTATACAAATTCAATGACATTCAGGTGATTATTGTATAAAATGACTTTTTTCATCTTAAGAATTAGTATATTATGTTATATGGTAATGAATATATTTCTGCTGGTTTAACCTTTATATGTAGGATATACAAATGTAATGTAATTATATATGTACATAATGGTCCCATAATTCCCTTGATAAATCTCTATACCCACACTGGCTGTTTATTAATAATTGATTGTAGTTGGGTTAAAATATCCTTTAATATTATATTGCAGTACATGTTGTCCAGTTAAGAATATCCCTTATAATTATATATATCACTAATACTTTGTAGTGTTTATATAATTGTATGCAGTGTGTATCTAGTTGTTCTCTTTCTCAATTAATCACACACATGATCCAGGTAGTGTTAGGAGCTGTCTTATGCAGCGATTCTAATTATTCATGACACTGACAAGAAATAACCAATCGTGTTCCACGCATTGAAATTAGTTATTAAGATTGAGCCAATCATTTTGGGAGGTACATATAAATACCCTGGTAGGGATAGGTAGTTATTAGCAGCCCCTGACGAAGCCCAAGTGGAGAACGCGTAGGCCACGCGTTTATTGGCAGCAGAGAGAGAGACCGCCGAGAGCCTGTGTGGAGAGACAATCACGAGGAGCTCCGGCATGATCCCCTGCATGACAGACAGTGAAGCTCGCGAGAGCCGGGCCCGTCACACACGCTACGGTCGATCATGTGACACGAGTAGTCGGAGATTGACGGAGAGGACTGGTAACCGCGCTTCTACACGAGTGTGAGAGACTCGCTAAACACTCTCTACTGCCTGTTATTTACTCACAGAATGTGAGGTGATTACCTATATTTACTGAGTCTTTTTAGATTAAAGGTTTTACACATATTTTGTTCCCTTCCATATTTCCTCCCCATCCTCCCCCCCCCCCCCTCTTGTGAGATCCATCCATAAGACACGTGAGTGCCAGAGACAAGAAGTGCTTGTAGCAACTGCAGTTCCCGTGGAGAAGTAATACGGAGATCGCAGAGTTAAAGAAAAGACAGTTAAAGAGCTCGTCGCGAGTCCCATAGAGGATTACAGGCTCATACTTTCCTATCTGTGTAGCGCATCCCTACCATCTTAATGTTTATGTATTATAGATATACTGCCCTATGATCTCTTTGTGTTTTGTTCTTTTCTTCCCTGTCAATTTGCGCCTAGGTCACTCTTCTACATATATATAGATATATATATTATATATATATATATATTATATTATAATATATATATATATATATATGATATAGATATATATATATTATATATATATATATATATATATATGTATATGTGTGATAAAAAATCACTGGCACTCCAATAGAAATTCAATAATGAATAGGTCATGTCCCATATAATAATAAAAGTATACATTACCGCATAGCAGCAAAAAGGGAGACAGCACTCAGGTGAATGAAAATAAATGTAAATACAGCACATAACTCCAACGTTTCGATCCCACAGGGCACCACCCTGAGGAAGATCCCCTGTGGGATCGAAACGTTGGAGTTATGTGCTGTATTTATACATTTATTTCATCACCTGAGTGCTGTCTCCTTTTGCTGCTATGCGGTAATGTATACTTTATTTATATATATATATATATATATTTATATAATATGCACACACACTTTTTTTGGTTAGGGAAACCCTATAGCTTTGTAGGCATGTAACCTCTGGCTACTAAATTATCTGCCCTTGCACCATAAGTTCTGGTAAGCGCAGACAGTGCTACAGCTAAACCTCTCTCACATGGCTCAGCATGTGAGTCTCATCACCCAAGAGAAACATTGTTGCTGTTTAAAGGCAGTTGTATGGAAACCATTGGAGCACATGCCAGTGGGGTGGTCTTACTTCAGTGGTACTGCCTAGTTGCTGGGGCTTAGTAGTGGGGCACACCCCTGTATAAAAGATGGCTCCGATCCAAATGAGAGGCTTTTCCAGACCTACCACTTAGGGGGAAAGGTATTCTCTCTGGGTTCAGAGTGCTGTGTTCCGGCCTAGCCCTCAGGGCATAAGGAAAGATTAGACTAGCCTAGGGGCCTCAATCTCATGGGGTGACTAGTCATGTCCTGCCTAGGGAAGGGATGGTACTTGGGCCTGGATACTGGAATAAAAAGGGACAGTTATGTTCTGTTCAGTTGCAATAAACCTGTTGCATTGACTATATGGTACTCGAGACTCATTTATCCATACCATGGAAGTTCCTGTTGGGATAAACCCCTGTCTATGGCAGGAGCTCTGCAGGATGGAGGCGCTGCAACCATCCTGAAAGAGTGTTCTGTACCCTACCTCCCTACAACACTGTGGAGACTCTGCCTTCTGTGAGCCAACAGGTGAGCACCACTGCACCACAAACATCCATGTACTCTCCAATCTCCCTTGGGAGGGGGGGGTAGGGGTTTTACAGTTAAATGGTGTGAAAAAGAAAGTACACCCTCTTTGAATTCTAAAGTTTTACATATCAGGACATATTAACAATCATCTGTTCCTTAGCAGGTTTTAAAATGAGGTAAATACAACCTCAAATGAACAACAACACATGACATATTACACTGTGTCATGATTTATTTAACAAAAATAAAGCCAAAATGGAGAAGCCATGTGTGAAAAACTAAGTATACCTTATGATTTAATGGCTTGTAGAACCACCTTTAGCAGCAATAACTTGAAGTAATCGTTTTCTGTATGACTTTATCACTCTCACATCGTTGTGGAGGAATTTTGGCCCACTCCTCTCTACAACGTTGCTTCATTTCATTGAGGTTTATGGGAATTTGTTCATGCACAGCTCTCTTAAGGTCCAGCCACAGTATTTCAATCGGGTTGAGGTCTGGACTTTGACTGGGCCACTGTTGAAAATGAAAAGATTTGCTGGTGTGCTTGGGATCATTGTCCTGTTGCATGACCCAATTTCGGCTAAGCTTTAGCTTTCGGACAGATGGCCTCACATTTGACTCTAGAATACTTTGGGATACAGAGGAGTTCATGGTTGACTCAATGACTGCAGGGTTCCCAGGTCCTGTGGCTGCAAAACGAGCCCAGATTTTCACCTCTCCACCACCGTGCTTGACAGTTGGTATAATGGTAAACCGGATGAACCCAACGGTTCCTAGGATGAAAAACACTTCTCTATATCAAAACAGTCACTCTCCTTTGCCCTTAGTGTCACTCCTGTGCGGAGCTCTCTCTCACTTGCAGGATGAGGCAGAGTCGGTGTCTGCTGCTGCCACACCCCTCTCCTCCCCCCTTCCCTGTCTGACAAGTTCTGCAGCACTGAATGCTGATTGGGTAGAAATCAAAACTTGGCATGCAACCAAAAAAGTGCTGGCATTACTCCAGCTGTAAGAATTGTAAGAATTGAAGGGATTATCAGAGTCTCAGCCTATAAAATATATTATGTACTCAGAACGGATGTAAGTTTATAGGCCTACTTGTGGAATGTATGGTTGTCTTTTCATGTCTGTTCATCTTCTGAAATGTTCGAGTTATGCTTTTCATTCAGCTTAGTTTATTGGTGGAATTATATGTATGACCAATGCTTTGGAAAATCAGAGAAGTGCAGTCTATTATATATTTTTACACTATTCTTGGAAGATTACACAGGGATAATGTATGTACTGTATGAAGCTTTAAAATGGGTTTTACAGTCCTTATCCATTACCACACTGTTATGGTAGGGGCAGATCGGCTCAGTATATTAAAAGTTAAGCCCGCTGGTTGCCGCTACCTATCAAGATGGCGGCCCATGAATAGAGTCAGTGTAGCCATCTCGGGACAGCCAAAATGACTGCCAAGCATACAGGTGCGCCGACGAGTATTCTAAAACGCCTTAAACTTGCCTTGGAAAACCTGGGGCTATCAACAACAAGATCCAGGTACATGCTGGGTACATGCTGCAAACATTTCAGTGACATTTCTGCAGAGACTAATGGCCCATTGGATAAACACAGCAGGGGTCCCTGGCAGTCCCATTCAGTTTGAACGGGACTGCCAGGGATCCCCACTGTTAATCCGATGGACCATTAGTCTGTCTGTAGAAATGTCACTGAAATGTTGCAGCATGTACCCAGGATGTACCTGGGTCTTCTTGATGATTGCCCCAGATTTGTTTTAGAATACTCGTCGGCACTACAGTATGTAAAGTGTTTCCTCGGTTAGCCATCTGTAATACAGAGTTTATTTTGTGCTTGGTGTATTGTTTGTGGGATTCATTTTATGTTGGGCCGGGATTTACTTAAAAAGGCCAGCATACAACGAATCCAAGGACTGTCCATCGTATTGAGTCAGGTGCAGTGTTTTGAGACAAAGGGGAATTTGGCTGGGAGAGTAGACACTCCAAGGCCAGAGTATTGTCCTCTCTCCAGCAGTGAAGAGTCTCACCCTGCAGTAGGCATAGAGCTGAAATCAGGGAGCAGTGCCTGGACCCTAGCCCTGCCTGATCGTTCCCTATTGGGTAATTCATATTTCCCTCTGCCTGAGGCACTGCCCTTTGGGGCCGTCCTACAGCACTGTACCATTCCCCAGTCCTGATTTGTCCATCTCAGACCATCTCTTCCCTGATTGTTCAGTAGCCAGTTTTTGTTGCTTTTCCGATGGTGGATCATGGAGACATCTTGGTTAAGGCCACAGAGGCCAGCACCTAGTAAGCTAGGAGTCCCCCGTAAACCCCTGTCTTGGCAAAGTGTGACAATCTTTTGCATCTGTTAGTGCCTGTTGGCTCCGGCCTAAATGAACCTTGTTTGTTCTGTCTGGTACTTGCGATCCCAGGGTAAATCGTCTGGTCTCCCGGACACACCACCTGCCTTTTGTTTGTTGGCCAATTCATATAGAGAATTTTGTGTAGCGCTGCCGTTTGTCCAGGCTCTTCGCAACACAGTCTTCTAGGGTTTAATTTGTAGAAAACTGGAGACAAACACGAGTATACACATACTGTAAGGGGCACTCAACCTTCAGCGGTTTATTTCTCCAGTAGTGACACTAAACATTTTAAACACCGTAATTTTAAGAACAAACAAAATCATAAAAATAAACATCTACTCCTGTCAGGAGTCTAACTCACATGCATATCCCTATCTGCAATGTTGGCTGGGTAAGTCAGTTACCAACTCTAAATAACACACATTGATAACATTGAGTCCTTAACTGTCAGATGGGGACAGCGTCCCAATAGTGTGAGAATAGTTGAGAGTACTTGCCAGGTCAGGCGTAGAGAGTTGAGGATCGTTTGGGTGCATAGCCAAGTTCAGGATTGGAGAGTAGCGGATCGTCGGGCTACATAGCCAGGTTCAGGAAAGTAGAGTATCGGATCATTGGAGTACTCAGCCAATGTCAGGACTGGAGACTGGTCGTTCGTAGCCGGATCAGGAAAGGAGAGGTGCGGAGTCCAAGTAGAGAAGCAGGGTCAGGCAACATAAGGTTAACAGGCAAGGCAAGGTCACAGGACAAAAATGCAGCAAGGCACGGTGTCACATTAGACTATGCTCAGCAATGAAAGTCTGAAACCGGAAGGTATATATAGGAAGACCCTCCAATGGGAAGCCAGGGCGGAACCAGGAAGTGAAATCCAATAGGCTGCTGGTGCACACAGGTGTTGGATCAGGCATGGAGGAGGGACCAATCGCGCGCTGACCCGTGCCTGACCCAGCGGTCAGGGGGCAGGGCCTAGAGTGCGCGTCACTCCCACGCCGGTCCTGTCCATTTTTAGTGCGGGGCGGAGCTTGGAACGCGCGTCAGCGGGGAGGCTGGAGGAGCGCACCCTTCGCGTGTCGGAGCGGGGATGGCGAAGTGAGAACCCGCGGGCGGGGAGTTAGATCACGCAAGATCCGCGCGAGCGCAGTTGGCCCACAAGAGAGTGCATCCTGGATGTCTGTCGCGGGAGGGTCTTTAAGGTGAGGAGATGGTCTACGGCCGCCAGGATGACGATTCCTCACAGTACACCCCCCTCTAGGAGCGACCTCCGGGCAACTCCACGATGGCTTATCAGGGAATTTGGAATGAAAGATGCTGACCAATCTGGCTGCGTGAACCGATGGCTCGGAATCCAGGAGCTTTCCTCCGGACCGAAACCTCTCCAATGCACCAGATAATGCAGAGACCCTCTGGAGATCTTGGAATCCAGAATAGATTGTATCTCATACTCAGGTTGGCCTTGAACCATATGAGGAGATGTGGATGGAACTGGAACTGAATAAGCGTTCTGGACCACAGGTTTGAGAAGCGAAACATAAAACACCGAGGGAATCCTCATGGAAGGAGGAAGGGCGAGTCAATATGCAACCGGATTGATCCTCTAGGAGATAGAGGAGGGTCCAAGAAATCTGGGTGCGAATTTCATAGAAGGGACTTTCAGCCTGATTCCTGGATGACAACCAGACCTTGTCGCCAGGTTTGAGGTCCAGAGCAGGTCTGCGGTGGCAATCTGCCTATTGACTGCTTGCCTGATGTTGACCTGAATCCTTTTCCACAGGTCTTGCAATACTCTGATTCTGTAATCTGCTGCTGAGACCGCTGAGGAAGGTAGAACTAGAGGAAGAGTAGATGGGTTGAATCCATAATTTACAAAGAAGGAGACTCCAAGGTAGAACCACTCAGTGCGTTGTTGCGAATTCTGCCCAGGGTAAGAGTTCAGCCAAGTTATCTTGGGAGTCCGATACAAGACAACGTAAATATTGTTAAAGATACTGATTGGTCCTCTCCGTTTGACCATTAGTCTGTGGGTGGTATCCAGATGAGAAATGAAGAGCGATGCCTAGCTGGAGACAAAACGAGCGCCAGAACCGGGAAATGAACTGAGAGCCTCTATCTGAAACTGTCACCAAGGGTACTCCATGTAAACGAAAAATCTCCCTGATGAAGATGTCAGCTAATTTGGGAGAATTGGGAAGACCCTTGAGGGGTATGAGGTGAGCCTGTTTTGAGAATCGGTCCATTACTACAAGAATCGTGTTCATACCCTTAGAGACAGTGTCACGGTAACTTTATGACAAGCTATAATATACACCAAAAATACCTGGGTTGAACTGAACACGACTAGATATGATGATAAAATATAATTTATTCCTTGAAAAAGGGTAACACACGAGATATACAAATAACAGACAAAATATGCACTTACTTAGAATTGGAATGATGAAATAATCAGAAATCTTGATTAGCAGTTCATGCAGCAATCTCAGGATGATACAAAAGACAATGAGCATAGGCTGAGCTTCATTTATATACCATCTCAGGCCTATCTCTTAACCTTAGGCGCCTAGCTGGCTAGCAAAAATCCTTTGAAGTAGAATCTTCCTTATCTGCAAGTGTGAACTATGACACTTACAGACCACTCAGGTCCTTTGTTCTGCCGCCCTACTGTAAACAATCAGGGCGGTCAACCTTTGATCAGAGGATTTATACTAGACCATCTGTCTGTCCGCCTGACCTATTAACATAGCAGATGGGGTCTGCGTTCTTAAACCTGATCCAAAATACTATTCACAGCTTAATATCTTCACATATTAATATAATCGGTTCCGTTGGGTCCAGTGGGCTGATACTTGCCAGCTTTTCTTGCCGGAACTGTATCTCCATTGTGACCAAGTCTCAGCCCGCTGCGACACCCAGAACCGGAGATAGACAAATGCAGGTTAAAACACTTTTAAAATACAGGATTCTCTGCTTTTCACTCGTTCCCCATTGAAATCAACAGGTTCCGCCACCATAGGCTTTTAATGGCGCGGCTCCGCCATTGAAGTCAATGGGGTTCCCCGCCATAGACTTTCACTGGGGAGACGCCGCCATTGAAGCCTATGGAAAAACCAAAAATCTTTACATTTGCCCACACTCCGTCTGGTTGTTCGGAGAGGGCTGGGAATGGCCATGCATTGATGCCGGAACCTTGGCTACATGCCACCCAAATTCCAGCCCTCTGGTCCTTCCAGAACCGGAGATATGGACTTACACTTTTCACCATTTCGGACTTAGCCGTTTTACCGACATGCGGCTTTTCCCCATTGGAATCAATGGCCGGCGCCGCCATAGACAATGCATGGGCGCACGCCGTCATTGGATTCAATGGGACCTCCGCTCCACCATTACAGTCAATGGCGCGACCCTCTTTCTCTGTTCGACCCTTTACGGGGGTCCCTCATTCCCGGACCCGGTGGGGGTCGTCTGTGGGGGTTCCTAGGGGCTAGAGGAACAAGAATTTTATTCCCAGGTGCCCTAGAACCTAAGATTCCCATGCCAATTGTCATTGAACTTGAACCAAGTGATACAGCTCTTTTCAAAGACATTGTATCTGCTTTTGCGGTCTGCAGTTTGGATGGCTGCCAACCTGTTCCTGGAGATCGGCGACGAGGAATCCCCATTGAAGTCAATGGCCCCATTGACTTACAATGGGAAACCGCCGCTCCTCCTCTCGGACGCCACCTGCTGGTCGTCGCTGGAAAACAGGTCCAAAACCGCTACTTCTGCCATTGGAATACATGGAGCCCCAATGGCGACCTATGGGACTCTGCAAAATGGTGCCTGAAAAGGCGGGAACATGGAACAAAGAGCTATAAACACTAAGTTAACTTTAACCCTTTCCCTCCTGCATTAATCCCGGTGTAGGTGTTGGTGCAAACACTGGAACAGAAACAATACATTTTTACAGGGGAATATACATTAGGATGCTGAAGCAAGGTAAAAACACATTACTGGACCACAGTCCAGTTAAGCCCTTGCTTCCAAAGTGAGAGCAGGGGGTGGCCAAATGGGGAGTAACCCCTTTACTCCAAGGCCAAACCCCCTCTCCCATGACAGACAGGCAAATCCATAATGAAATCCATGGACAAGTGCGTCCATGGCCTGTGAGGAACAGGTAGAGTGTAACGGTCGTGCTCGCCACAAACCGGGACCGGACCGCGGGGCTGAGGTGGGAATGTGAATACACCGACCTTAGACAGCGAAGCCAGTTCTGGATTGTGCAGTTCGTAGTCATTTGTAGCAAGGTCAGGGTTGGAGAATGTAGAGTAATCCTTAGGCAAGTCAGGGTAGGAGACGTCAGGGTAATCGATATCCAGGCAGAAGTTCGGCAACAAGGAATCAGGTACGCATCGCTTCATTGTAGCAGCCTCACTGTGGGAATGGCCTCTGCGCAAGGAGCAGGAGTGGCCCATAACGAAGGCCTCTGCAAGGCAGGAATGCAGCAGGGAGTAGATGCCACTGTCCCCTCACCTGAGCATCTGCTCGCACTGACTCCTCTCGTCCTCCTGCACCGCTGACATCAGCAGCTCTTTCTCCCCCAGGAGCTGAGCACGCTCCGCCCCCAGCGCCACCGTGCGATTACCGGAGATTTTCTGCTCTGCCTGCAGCTGGTGAAGCTGCTCCAGGGCGTTCTGCCGCTGCTTCTGTGTCTGTCCCAGCTCCGAGGTCAGCTTGTCATTCACCTGGCCGGAAGGATAAATACCCTGAAAGTTGGAGGAAGCAAGAAGAAGGACAGCAACGACCACAGAGGAAAAGACGCCACAAAGAAGAAAACAACTTAAAAGACACCTTGTTGGGATAGAACTTACACAAGGCCGTGTAAGTTTTCCATTTATTTATATTCTTCCCACCCATCCATACACATCATCGTCTGTACACCATCACTATATGGAGCCTGCCACATAAACAGGCGTCCACAATAGAGGTGTGTTTCATTACATTGATCATTAGTGTATCGGGTATACTACTAACTGTGCTCCCCCATCTTCTTTTTGTATCACCTTAATCGATATCCAGACAGAAGTTCGGCAACAAGGAATCAGGTACGCATCGCTTCATTGTAGCAGCCTCACTGTGGGAATGGCCTCGGCGCAAGAGCAGAAGTGGCCCATAACGAAGGCCTCTGCAAGGCAGGAATGCAGCAGGCCTCAGGAAACAGAAAGCAGAAGGTTAGTGCTGGGGATCCAGCTCTTCAGCACAGGAACCAGGACACGGCTTCTGCAATGGAGATATACAGCAGGCCCCAGGAACCAGACCTCTGCAAGGAGAGAAGGCAGCAGGCCTCAGGGTACAGGCAAGGCTGGTTCTGGGGATCCAGCGCTTCAGCACAGGTACCAGGAAGCAGACATCTGCAATGGGTGAATGCAGGAGGTCTCAGGAGCAGGATAAGGCAGGCACTGGGAATCCAGAAATTCAGTACAGGTACCAGAAAGCAGGTGAAAGGGGTGAATGCAGGAGGTCTCGGGAACAGGGTAGAGTAGCACTGGGGATCCAGCACTTCAGCACAGGAAGCAGACATCTGCAGCAGGTCCCAGGAACAAGGCCAAGGCGGAAGTGTGTGTGCAAAGAGTCAGAGAAAGAGGCCAGTTTTAACCAGGTTTAATGAGCTGTAAGATGATTGGTTTAAGAATTAAGGAGTGGTTAGTATAATCTGCCAAGTAACACATTTTGAACAAAGGAAATGAAATGTATAAAGAGGCTGCCTGGACACGTCCTGGTAGAGAGAGTCTTGTAGACTTTTGAATGAGGAAAACAATAACAATAGCGCTCAAAACAAATCTAAAATATAATAATAATGACCACTATTGTGACAGTGATAGTGTGATTAATACAATCAGTGACAGTGCAAAAAATCAGTGATAGTGCACGTGCCTATTTAAAGTGCATATATAGAGTGAAAAACCTCAAAATAAACTACAACCCTTGAAAAAAGACTGTTTCACTTGTCTTCTCGTGGATAATTTTCAAAGCGTCAGGGGAGTTCGTCTCGAAGTCATAGAATAGAAAAACATATTATAGTGCAAAAATGTTTAAACAGTGAAAAAGGTGAAAATTCATCCAAAATGACTACTCACATTTTAAGTAATCAAATTAGACAGTCATCCAACTTAAGGGGTGGATGCGCCCTATGTGTAAACAGCAGCCACCAATCACAACCTCCAAAGGAGAAGAGAGACCATATAGTGTAGAGGTTAAACAATTGTAATATCAAAACATGATTCAAGGCTTACACTTCATACGGTCGATGTGGGCACTCATAGGTAGCGGTTGACGGATATCCCTGGGGCTTGCGATTCCTCTGGGTACTCGGTCACCTCCGCTCTCTCTGGAAACACTTGAATCCACACCGGAGCTTTCGTCCCTTCACTTCCGGCACGCCGAGAGCCTCCCAGACTCCTGCTGCGTCACTTCCGGTGCGCCGGGGACTTCCAGATCAGATGGTTACAGTGGAATTCTCGTGTCTCCCTTCTCGTGGCTGTTGGACTGGAACACTCTACTGTACGCGTTTCGTCGCTCTCTCTGGCGACTTCCTCAGGAGTGACTAATAGCTGCTTACTAAACTGTTATATACCCTAATGCCCTCCCTCTAATTAAGACCTAATTGTACAATTAAAGTGGTATCACATAAATTCAATGGTATCACATATATTCAATTGAGGTAGTCTCATATGTATTAACAGAGTGGGTTGGTGCAGTGTCATACAGTACACTGCATCTGTCTTATTATCATTTATAAAGGGTAAAATAAAACACAAGAATAGTACAGGGAAATGTATATATGGCATCATATGAAATATAAAAATTGGTAATATAAATGTATAAAATATATAAAAATTATATAAAAGACTAAAAAACTATCTGACCTATGTATCAAGAGTTACAATAATAAAATTGCGACGATTGTGGTTGTGCTCAAGGAAAAAGAAAGAAAAAAAAACGGGATGAATACAATATCATATTATTATATTAAATTCACAATCAACATCACAGGAACACCCCTAGTTCAATATCCACATTGAGTCCTCTAGGAACTAGAGTTTTCAATGTGAAGATCCAGTAGGCTTCCCTTTTAGTTAGTTGAACATCACGGTCGCCTCCTCTCCAATGAGGTAGTACTTTTTCTAACACCGTAAAGGTCAATCCTGTGCTGTTGCCTTGGTGATGTTTTATGAAATGATCTGACAAAAGGTGTGTGGTTAGCCCTCTTCTGATGTTGCCTACATGTTCTAGGATTCTGATCCTTACATCCCTGGAAGTTTTGCCGATATATTGAAGACCACAAGGACATGTGATCATATAAATTACATAATCAGTTCTGCATGTGACATGGTGTTTAATATCATATTTCTCTTTTGTCACATGTGAAGTGAAAGAAAATTTATCAGTTGTTCTGTATTTACAGACCTTACAAACTGTGCATCCAAAAAAACCTTATATTGTAGGTAGCCAATTATTTTCTCTTTTTTCTTTTATTTTAGGCAATGAACTTGGGGCTAGTTGACGCTTCAGATTATTTGCCCTCCTGAACATAACCTTGGGCACATCTGGAACCACATCACCTAATATTGTGTCATTTTGGATAATATGCCAATATTTCTTTATAATTTTCACAATTTTATTTGAATCTTTATTAAAATTGGTTAAAATGAAAAATTGAATTTGTCTTTATTAGTTGTGTCTGATTTTTCCGCAGTTTTTGTTTTTAGCAGATTACTTCTATCTAGATCTCTTGCTTTTGTTATAGCATTTTTAAAATTACCCGGGTTGTATTTCCTACTTAGGAACCTATTCTCCAATACTTTGGATTGTATTTCAAAGCTATTAAGATCTGAGCAATTACGTCTTACCCTTCTAAATTGGCCATGAGGCACATTTTCTAACCAACTTTTATGGTGGCAACTCGAAGGTAAGATATAATTATTACTGTCAACTTCCTTATAGAAGGTTTTGGTTTTTAAGCACCCCTCCTCTGCAAATATAGTCAGATCAAGGAAGTTGACAGAAATCTTACTGTAATTGCATGTAAATTTTAGATTGGAATCATTATCGTTAATGTATTCAATGAATCTGAGAAAATCTGTTTCTTCACCTCTCCAAATAAAAATAATATCATCAATAAATCTCCGCCATAGGACCAAATTTGCACCCAGTTCAGGGATGGACCAAATATAATCATCTTCCCATATTCTCATAAATTAGCATAACTGGGTGCAAATTTGGTACCCATGGCGGTTCCACGCTTCTGCAAATAAAAAGTATCCTCAAACCAAAAATAGTTGTTTCTCAAAATAAAAAGGATACCATCTAAAATAAAATTAGCATGTTCCTGGGATAGATCTTTATCTTTTGCAAGCACTCTATCAATAGCTTCAAATCCCTGGATATGATCTATCGATGTATAAAGGGAGGTGATGTCACTAGTGACCAAAAAGCAGTCATCAGTCCAATCTTGATTTTCCCGTATCCTTAATATGTCAGTAGTATCTCTTAGATGTGATTTTAACTCTGGCACATATTTTTGAAGATATATATCAATATAGGCTGATAGATTGGATGTTAAAGAATCTATGCCGGCAATGATGGGTCTGCCTGGGGGGTTGGAGGGGCTTTTGTGTACCTTTGGGAGATAATAAAATATTGGTCTTATAGGATTATCCTTCCATAAAAAATGATACTCCTGTTCTGATAGTACCCCATATGCTTTACCATAGTCCAAAAGTATTTTCAACTTCTTTTTGAAATCACAAATAGGATCTTTAGCCAATTTGGTGTATGTCATATCATCTTCTAAAATCCTACACTGGCGACCAACTTTATTCTTACTTGGCTAGCTCCGCGAATTTCAGAAGATCCCGGTGATGTGCGGTTTTGTGTCGTTTTCTCCCGGGGTGTATAGCGTTATTTTCGCGGCTGTGATTTAAGCATTTTATTCCCGCTGGCTGCAATACTGCAATGCCGTGTAAAAATGCATGGGGGCGTTTGCGAGCTGTTGTCTCTGAAGTCTAATACCTTCGTGGTTCAACCTGCAGTACACAGTCTGTGCGTGCGCACGCAGTAATAGTAAAATTGCATATTTAATTTATTTTAAAGTACAGTACTGTACTTGCTCGGACCCTGTTGGGGTCCTAACATCTGGGGGAAAATGAATTTTAATTCTATGGTGAGTACTGTCTTGTTGCCGTATTATTTTGGTGGGGCTGGCTGGGTACTTCTTTAGGGGGCTGCCATTACTGTACATTAAAACTTTTCTTTTTTTTTCCTCAGAAAAGAAAACGGCTAATGGGGGGATTTCGATGGATAATATTGTACTGTATGCTGATGTTTTCCGGCCATACAGTATACTGTGTAATAAACCCTGAATAAATAAAACTATGCATTTATTCTACATATTCAGTATCGTTTCATTATTTGTCTTCCACAGTATACTGTACAGTGGTATACAGTGCCTAACATCTATGGGCAAAAATAATTTTATTCCTAGGTGCCCTAGGACAGAAGTTCCCACGCCAATTGCCCGTGAACTTGACCGCGGCCCTAAGTATTTCCCACGCCAATTGCGCGAATATAATGTAAAATAACCCGTTCTGTGGGTCTGAGCGGGTTGAAATGTACCTGGTCCTCATGCGGGAGGACCCTTGCCATAGTGGCAAAATATCAGCCTTTCAAGACCCCCGGAACCGGAGATACAAAAAGACAGTTTAAAAGCACATTACCAAAGTGGCTATCTTTCTGCCATGCAAGTCAATGGCAGAAACCTGAACTTTAACATCACCCTAACTCCGTTCTGTTGCCACGAGAGGGTCGCAATTTGCCATGCAGTCCTGCCGCAACTAGGACTACATGGTGACCGAATCTGAGCCCTCTAGCTCGAACCAAACCGGAGTTGTGGGTTCCAGGTTTCTGCTCATTCTGACTTAGCCGGTTCAAAGCTTTCTCCGCCATTGCGCTCAATGGTAGGACCCTCCTCGTCGGCGTGACCCTTTCTCGTCGCCATTACTGCTGGGACCCTGTTGGGTCAAGTGAGGGGGTTCCTAACATCTAGGGGCCAAATAAATTTTATTTCTAGGTGCCCTAGAACAGAAGTTCCCACGCCAATTGACCTAGTTCCCACGCCAATTGCCGTAGTTCCTACGCCAATTGCGCGACCAGCCAGTAAAAAACAGTGCAGGAAGCCTCTACAGTACATTTGTCACACTTGCAAAGGAGCAAATGGAAACAATGTGAGGCAATTCAACATGGTCTTTTATTGGTGGAGTCAGTACAAAAACATTTATTTACAATATTGAAACATTTAAAGTGCACAGCAATTCAAAACATCAACACACAATAATACATTCTGCAGCCTTTATTAAATCCTTCTGCCACAAAACATTTTTGGTGCATGGGGCACAGGGAGTTAAAGTGACTTGCTTTTTATGTACTATATTTGGGGGATGTCTTTGGGGGTTTATTCATCCAATTATTATGATGAACTGCCTTTTGAAATGACACTGCTGTTAACTATTTCAGCCACACACCTCCAGAGTTTTTAATCCCTCCCTAGCCAAGCGTCAATCGGCTGAGTCACCCTAGCTAGCCTACAGTACCATCCCCCTCTCTCCACTGGGTCGTTGATCTGCTGCATATTGCCATTGTGTTCTTAATCCGCCCATAGCCGAGCTACAAACACTCAGCACGCCTGCTTCTAATCACACCATCCCCCTCCCCCAACCCTTAGAGGCCTGTTGTTTGAACGGTAATGCTTTGGAAAAACCCCTGTCGAATTTGAAATGTAAATCTGATGTGCAAAGCACTGTGAGAATTGAGAGTGCACTGAGACAGTATTTCATCAGGGTGTGAAAATATTTGTCAGTCACTATGGTTTACAGTCACATGTTTTTAATACAATACAGTACATTCTTTAATATCTTTAAAATAAAAATATATAAATCCTGTATATACTGTAAGTACATACTGTATAATGTAAAATAACCCGTTCTGTGACCTAGTTCCCACGCCAATTGCCGTAGTTCCTACGCCAATTGCGCGACCAGCAGTAAAAAACAGTGCAGCAAGCCTCTACAGTACATTTGTTACACTGGCAAAGGAGCAAATGGAAACAATGTGAGGCAATTCAACATGGTCTTTTATTGGTGGAGTCAGTACAAAAACATTTATTTACAATATTGAAACATTTAAAGTGCACAGCAATTCTAACCATCAACAAAACAAAACATTTTTGGTGCATGGGGCAAAAGGAGTTAAAGTGACATTTTAAGTAACATCTCCTTTATTAAAGAAACCCAGTACTGTATACAGTACACTGGGATGGTGCGCAACACTGTCAGTCAGACCTGCACCAGTTCAGTCCTAGAGGGCAGCAAACAGGGCAGGTTTTCAGGGCAACATTGAAAACCGTGCCTGTTTGCGGCCCTCAGGTACTGGAGTTGTGCATGTCCTGTGAAAGAAAACACACAACAACAGCTCCTTTGTTTAAGTACAGCAGGTACTGTAGGGCAAAACATGGAGAGTACAATACAGTTCAGCACAACAGTATGGTCTCACTGACAGTCCTCCACATTGTCCATCCATGGCCGATTCCTTGCATGGCGCAAAACGCCATTAATTCAGTCTCTAACGCCTCTCATTACAGGATCTGTAACTGTATAAAAGCGCCGCAATTCTTCCACAATGTTTTTCCTTAAATTGGCAGGAAGGGCCTTTTTTACGCGATTCCCATCGTAGTTCACTTTGAACACCCACTCGCAGTACAACGTGTAGGGAACATGGTGCTTAAAAATGATGAAGGCATACTTGTGGGGTACACCAGCATTCATCACCCTATACTTCTCCCTAAGTGCTGCTGTCAGATCGTGCAGGGTGATGTCGGGCACTGTTTCGATGCGAGCGGGTGTAGGTCTTTTGGGAGCGGGTGTGCTTGTGGCGACGGTCGATGGTAGGATGTCAGGGAGGAAGCTTTCCTCCGGTTGTTGTCGCCGTGTTTTCTCCTGGCGTGGTCTTGACGGGGTTGTCATGTCCTCCTCAACGGCATACATGTACACTACATCTTGTGGTGGAGGGGGGGCGCTTGGTGATGGAAGGGGGTCGAAGGTCCCATTCATCACATCCATGTCACCCTCCTGCTCCGGCGTCGGGGAAACAGGGGCATTAGCACCGAGCAAATAATGTATGCCCGCAATGTCAGCCTCTATCTTCTCCATCCGTTGATCCATCCGTTGCTCCATTTGTAGCATCCGTTGATCCATCCCTTGCTCCATTTGTAGCATCCGTTGCTCCACATTTAACATGGTCTCCAGAAGCAGATCTATCTTTGCCAGCACAATAGAATTCCCGGGGAGATCCACACTTATCCCATTCAGCATCCGGTCCAACGAGCTGCTTCTTGTGCATGGCATCTGGACATCTGGGGGGATGGGTGCAACGGAGGATGAGATGGGGGTTCCATGGAGAGAAGCGGCATCGATGGAGAGTGGAGGAGGTGACCTGTGGATACCCAGTAGAGGTGAAGCGGTAGCGTCGAAGAGGGATGGAGAAGGTGACCTTTGGATTTCCGGGCGAGAAGCAGAGTCGTCTAAGAGCAAAGGAGAAAGTGACCCGTGGATTTCAGAGGCGGCAGCGTCGTCAGATGGAACCGGAGAAGATGGGGGTGGAGAAGACGGGATGAAGATTTCCGGGACAGCTAAAGCAGAGTCGTCGAAGCATATGGGAAGTGGTCTGCGGGTCCGATGGGTTGGCTGACATTCATTTTGCGTAGAGAGCGTATTACCGTATATCTTCTTCACATAATGAGGCTTACGTCTAAGAAAACCCTTAGCCTTTGGGGTCAGAAGAAGGTTTTCTTTATTGGCCTTAGCCTGTCGATTTGCCCTTGGCGTGGAAACGGCTCCTGCATTTCGCTTTTTCAGCATGACAGGCACGGCAGAGGTGAGAGGGTTCTTGCGTCCATAGAACCGGGGATGCTCCATGGAAGAAGATGGCACAATGCAGTACAGTATCTGGACAAGGGCAAGTTCAGATAAAGATCATGGAGTGGTGGCCTATGCAAAGTGTGTGACCTTTTATGCATGGTGGCCAGGTACAGGTGTTCAAAGTGGGCGTACTCTAATGTGAGTCATTACCGTATAAATACACCATCCATTTTGTGGATTGACTGCACATAGAATACACATCGACTAAACATCGAATATACATTCTTGTGTTTGTATTTCTTTCCACTCGCAGCAATGCCTGTTAAAAAGATTTCAAAATATCTCAGCATGCGAATTAAGGAGATGTACAGGAGCGGACACCGAATTGCTGCTATCCAACGCTGATTAGCTACTTCTGACCTCGTTGTGCCATTAACCACCGTGAGCTATCATGCACAAGGAAAAAACAGAGACTATAAAAAGGCACCAAGGGTAACAAACGCGTAAGTATATTTATAAATCTTAACAAAAAAAAAATATAGAAAACTGTACTGTACATCTACAGTACAGTTCTGTATCTACTGTAATACTGTTGTTATTTCTGTTGATTTATATTACAACATACTGTACAGTAGTTTGTCTATTTATATTTATAGAACAGCAGTATACATTTTTTGAATATTTCAATTAATCTTACAACGGTATATACTGAATAGGATGTACTGTATATTTATATTTATATTACAACAGTATATTTATTTTGTATATTTATATTTATAGTACAACAGTATACATTTTTTGTATATTTCAATTAATCTTACAATGGTATATACTGAATAGGATGTACTGTATATTTATATTACAACAGTATATTTATTTTGTATATTTATATTTATAGTACAACAGTATATATATATTTTGTCTATTTATATTTATAGTACAGCAGTATACATTTTTTGTATATTTCAATTAATCTTACAACGGTATATACTGAATAGGATGTACTGTATATTTATATTTATATTACAACAGTATATTTATTTTGTATATTTATATTTATAGTACAACAGTATATATATTTTGTCTATTTATATTTATAGTACAGCCGTATACATTTTTTGTATATTTCAATTAATCTTACAACGGTACACTGCCGACACAGTTTATCCGAGTGCGGCTCATTCCGCAAGCCGGGAAATGTCCCGGCTTGCGAGCCGCACTCCCTCAGCGTGCCGCGCATCACCGATGCGCGGTCACGCATCATCGGGTGCCAGCGCCCCCTGCACGCGCGTCCAGGGCTCCCCGAGGGAGCCCTGGTGTCCCGCGATCGCAGGACGGCGGCAGGGGGTTCCGGGGGACCCGGCGGACCCGGCAGCGGTAGGGAGAGCGCCCCGATCGGAGGGCGCTCTTCCGCTGCTTCGGCGCGCGCCCGTCACCCTCCGGCGCGCGCCAGGATACTGCTGCGGCCAAGAACGGGCAAATGCTCGAATAAACTTGGCCGCAGCAGTATATACTGAATAGGATGTACTGTATATTTATATTTATATTACAACAGTATATTTATTTTGTATATTTATAGTACAACAGTATACAGTATATATTTTGTCTATTTATATTTAATGTACTGTATGTTACAACATTACATTTATATACATTTTATATTGCTGCATATTAATAAAACAATATAATTTCTTTACATTGTAGGGAGACAACTCTTCTGGTGGACAAAATAAGTGAGGAGAATGATGAGAGGAGTGCATTAAGGGTCAAATACACTCTGCAGGAAAAGCACAATCTGACTGTATCCGAGAGCAGCATAAAGAAGATGAGACGCAGCATTGGATGGAAATATGGACGTGTGAGGTTAGTACTGGACAGTACAGGAAGTAAAAGTGTTGTTTCGCAAACTGTACTGCACTGTGCCGCAATTTTTTTTTATTCCTTGTCATTATAGAGCGTACCCCATGATACGGGACGCAAACAAAATCAAAAGAGTGCTCCAGGCCCAGGCATGGATCGACAGCGGGGAGACTTTCCAGGATTGCATCTTCACTGATGAGTCTACTGTGTCGCTGGAGAGATTTGCACGATTTGCGTTCCACAAAAAAGGCCGCTTATCTTTGAAGCCGCGGCCAAAACACCCTGTGAAGCTGCATGTGTGGGGTGCCATCTCTAGGCGTGGACCGGGATGCATTGTCATCTTTGAAGGTAAAATGTATCAAATATAATGTCGCCTAATGCACTGTACTTGACTAGTGTTGCCTTACCGTATGCACTGTACTGTACTATTGTGCAGTTTTTTGAGCACTTTTCTTTTCTTGCTATAGGAATCATGAATAAAGCTTACTTGCAAGACAACATTGTGCCCGAGATAGTGCAATACATCACACGCGACTTCACCAATGGTCACCGCTTCTACCAGGACAACGATCCCAAGCACACTGCGTCAACGGCGCATATCCTTGAGCGCGGCATCAACTGGGTGAAGACGCCAGCGGAGTAAGTGCAGTAGACCGTGTCCCATTTTTGTTCCCCACTGTTTTTAGCTCTTAAACCAATTGTCCTTTTCTTTGCAATGACAGGTCGCCAGACTTCAATCCGATCGAAATGGTCTGGCATCAGCTGAAGGACCATATCCGGAAAGTGTGTGAAACCCTCCAAAAAGGACGAGTTGTTGAAAGGCATACTGAGTTTTTGGAACGATGTACTCACCGTGGAACGCTGCAATAAATATATAGACCATATTGCCACTGGTGTTGCCCATTGTCAACATCGCGCGTAATGATCAGGAAAGTAGTACTGTGCTGTAGTATTGTAAGTACAGTGTGTTACAGGTAAGTATGGCAAAGATTTTTTCTTTTCAGATAGTAAGAGTACTAGTACTGTATACAGTAGTTAGTTTTTTCTTTACAAAGAGAGCAGCACCAGCCATCAGGTTACAGTACATAGAATTTAACAGTAGTCAGAGTATACAGTACTGTAGTTCCAGTACATAGAATTTAACAGTAGTCAGAGTATACAGTACTGTAGTTCCAGTACAGTATACAGTACACTAGTTTGACAGTACTACAGTAACTGCCCCATTTTTTTCTTTCTAGACAAAGCTGCACCAGCCACCTACTGTAGTTCTGCCATAATACAGTACAGTAACTGCACACATTTTTGGTTTCTGAATCTCTTGTGCCATCTTCACTATATGTTCTTTTAGGTTGGTTATCCATATATTTCCCTATTTTATCAGAGGATTTGGCTGGCATTTTCCCTTGTTTTACAGGTGATTTCTTTTCTCTCTCAGTTGTTTCCCAATTCCCTCTTTCTTGATTAGGTTTTTCTAAATTTTTCTGTTTCTCTTTCTCTCTCTCTTTTCCTTTTTCTTTCTCTTTTTCTTTCTCACTATTTTCATTGGGATCTTTAGATGGATCTCTATTTTGGTACCTCTTTTGGGAAAAGTTGTTTTGAAAATGTACCCTTTTAATGGTTAAGAAATATAAAAGAGATAAGGAGGATTATGTAAATGGACCACCTAGAAAA